>JAQIYK010000469.1:0-14102 GCA_034700465.1 Rotylenchus robustus
TCCTTATGTTTCTTTATTTTATTTTTCTCTGTTCGCGTCATTTTTTCACTGTTAGAGATTCAAAATACATTTAAAATTATTCGCTTCGAAAAATTCCTATTTTAAGATTATTTTGTCGAGGGGAAACAACGGGTTTTAATTCTACTAGTATACGATCCTAACAAAAAAGTTTGCATGTTTGGTTTTCAGAATATTTTGCAGACGTGTTCAAAATATTAAGAAATCAAAAATTTTTGGAATCGTTTTTTGTCAGGTTGCAACCATAGGTGTACAAGGGGGGTTAGCATCTGGCCCGTGCGAACGGTGAATGAGGGGGGGGGGTCAGAGGCCATTTTCGGTGCGAATGACCAAAAAATTAATGAAAATTGCTAAATTTTTAATAAAAATTGAAGCAAAAATTCTCGATACTATTTTTCCTAATTTCTAAAACGTTTTTCGAGTGTCGATTTACTTTAAGAAATTTGAATTTTTTGTAATAGCAAAATTTAAAAATCGTTAAAAAATAGTTATTAAACGCAAAAATTGATAGAATAAAAGTCATTCGCACAAAATTTGAAAGGTAGCAATGATTTGGTGATTTTTTGGCCAGTTATTTTATGAAATTATTTGACTATTATAAGGCAAAGGCGACAAAACTGTCGACAAAATTTCCAGACTTCATGCGAACGACATTTTTTATAACTGACTGAGAACTGAATAAGTCAAAGCACGATTTTTCTCATTTTCCTCCTCTTTTCTTCAAATTTTCTCTCTTATTTCAAATTTTCTTTCATTTTTTCCTTCGAACCACCCACCCCGTGTGAATGAGATCTCCGACACCGTGCGAACGGCGAATGAGACCCCCCTTGTACACCTATGGTATGGTTGCAACCCTGAAACAGGCACTTACTGGACATATTTCTAGTTGCAATCATTGTCGTGAGAATGGCACCCTGAAAACAGTAAATAAATGATTTCATTAAACATCATATGGTTTTTATTTAAAATTTAAGCAACAAATAATTTTTGCTGTTAATTGGTGCAATAAGCAGAACGCTACTCTTTGTTAATGAAGAAATATTGATTGTAAGAACGGTATTTTCTGTTAGTATTTTGAACAGCGAATGATCAAAGATTGATCGATGTTTTTTGGAGTATTATCAGAGTTGCACATACAAACACAAATTTACCATCTGACATATTTGCACACAAATGCGAACTTATTATTTCTATTTTTATTAATGCAACTTTATTTTAAAAATGTTGGTTTTTTGGCCAATACCAACATATTTTGTTTGGAAAAATTGGATTAACCTTTATAAGAATTGCTTGCTGGTAAATAAAAAAAATAGTTCAACTTTTGATTTAGTTTTCTTTTTAAATTAGTGTCTATTTCAAAGCATGATACCTTAGTTTACCCTAGCCCTAGTAGTTACCTTAGTTTGCTGAAAGTAATAATGGTTATAAACAAGAAGCAAAGCGGTACAAATAATCATTAAGCAGCTGGTTGCACAATGCAAATTAACATGTGAAGGCAATAGCTAACAAACAACTGAACTGTACCACCTCATCATCTTTAGCAGTTTGAACGGATGAACTCGCGATGCTGCCACCAATGTTTGTTGGCACTGGCGCACTGTTTGTACTATTTGGACGACTGTTAACAACACAATCGTCACAAGAAACAGCAACAGCGGAACTAGCAAGTGCAGCTTGGTGCATAGTGTTTGTCTTTTCCTGTGTTAGTAGTGATGCTCGAGAGTAATCTTAAATTGGCTACACTCGAAGAGTTTCTCATTATTTCCATTGTCTTAATTTTTGATGTAAGAGTATGATGAGGCCAAAAGCCAAGTGCGAAATATCACGAAAATGAACAATTCCAATTTCTAGCACTGATCGAATGGAGTTGAAAATTTTGGGCCTATATCTGCAAATTCCGATTTCCCATAATACTATTTTGTTGTTTTCGTAGTCGCCCGACTATGTATTGTTTTTTGCCCTCGAGCACCTCTACCTGGCAGCAACCCAACTTTAGCAATTCCGCATTCCATCCCACCGCCGCTGGAACATTCGATGGATTTGTGGACGAGTTTGATGATGGCGGTGGTGTTGGTAAGCAGGAATGAGGTTCAATTTTACTGCCTTGTGGACTCATACAATGTGACATCCGATTAATAATGGAAACAGCCGAAATTGCAGCCTATTCAAGCATGACAAAAAATTACATTACTGGTTCAAACACAAAAGAAGATTTTGGTTCCAATGTCCATTTAAACATTTAAAAAGGTATAACCAAACACAACAGACAAAAAACACTCATAACAACAAAAAGAATGTAAAAATGTTAAATTTGAAAAAAAGCACATATGTTTGGTACGCAAATTTTTTGAAAAATAGTCATTAAAGGGGTCTAGTCTACCTACTACTTTAACACAAATAACAACACTAAAAACTCACATTTTTAATTATATCTATTTGGATACATAAACATTCAATTTTAAATTAAAAATCAAAATTTTACTGACTGAGCTTCTTTTTTAATAAAAATATATTATCTCAAAAAGAAGAAATTATTTTGAAAAATTAACTATATCATTAATTGAGTTTTCAATTTTTATGTTTCGAATATCAAAACTGACCTTGAGTTTTCTTCTGGCGTTGAATTTTCGCAAACAATCAACAGTGTCTTGACGATGCATCATCGAAGCAACTCTTGATCGGTCCTATATAATGTTTTATTTAAATGATTGAAAATTATGACCCCTTTTATCTCGACTCTCGGAAGAAAATTTTTGGAACAAAATTAATATATTTTTTTATAATTATTTTTTTAATAATTGAAAAATATTAATTTTTTTAAATAATTAAATTAAAAAATGTCATTTGATGTTTTTAGGTATTAAAAAACACTAATAATACGTATATAATAAATTCAAAAATAGCCTTCTAGTATTTAATTATGTAAAATTGGCTATAATATTAGATTAAATACGAATATTCAATTTTCCAATCAAATTCTCGGGATACTTATTGAACTCACACAAATCCATGGAACTTTTAATGCTTGATCTGCAGTTATTCGCTTCTTGGGATTTAGTGTGAGCATTGAGTCAATCAAACTCTTTGCCTCAGGCGTCACTGTATCCCTAAAAAGGCCAATAAAATGAGAGAACGCTAATTTTTTAGATTGTTGCTTACCATTCTGGCGATGGATACTAAATAAAATTAAAGAAATATAGAATCCTTTATATGTAAGGTCTAGGAAAAGTTAAAAAAGTTGACTATGTATTATTTCAGACGAATATTTATTGAGCCTATATTTGTTTGCCTATATTATATACTTTTTATTTTATTTTTGGAGCCCATATTTATAGTATATTTGTATAAAGGATGGTCCTAGTTCAGCTAACTAATAAAGAGTTGGACTGATTTATTATAAAATTTACATCATATGCGCCGTTTTTTATCTGTGCATAAAGTCGGTGCTGATCTTCGTCCCAAAATGGAGGATAACCGACCAAAAGGATGTATAAAATAACACCTAAACAACATAATATTTTTTATTTATCTATTCATTTTTAATTAACACACCGCATGCCCAAATGTCAACAGCCCGTCCATAAGGGTCCTTTTTCAATACCTCTGGAGACAAGTACCCAGGAGTTCCAGCAAAGCCGTACCTTTTAATATTTTTCATTTTATCGAAATTTATTATATTTTCATTTTTATTTATTATTTTATTTAAAATTTATTATTTTATTTATTTATTTTTATTATTTTTTAATTTATTTTTATATTTACCAAGCTTCTGAATCGCCCTGCACTTCGATAGCAAGGCCAAAATCCGCTTTAAATTGTCAAATTTATATTTTTACATTATTGACAAGTAGTTAATTTTGAAAAATTAATTTATATTTTTGATAAATAGCAAATATTGGAATTCTCGGCTCCCTGTATTCCTAGATTTATAAGCAAGTCGATTTTCTCAATTAAGTTCTTAATGATTTAGTACCAATAGAACGAGTGAATCAATGGTTTCAACTCGAATAGAAAAAATATATTAACCACACATGCTGTATCGATCTGCCAATTAAATCAAAAAAGATTGGAAACCGAGGTTTTCAATAAATGATTTGTTAATTTATATGCATGCCTAATTTTACTGCTGCTCCCTTTGCCCGGCTAGCAAGCAGCAAATTTTCAGGTTTCAAATCTCTAAATTGATTTTGGTATATTTCATATTTTTATCGTTTAAAACTTGCCTATGCACCACATTGTTTTCATGACAATAGGCAATAGATTCAAGAATTTGCTGGATACATTGGCTAAAAATGTTTTTAAACAAATAAATTTCAGGAATGAAATACCTTGCATCAGCTTCGCTATAAAATTCTCGAGCGACAATATCCTATAGATTTTGTTTGTTAGTATAACAATAAGTTCAGTACGTAACCTCGAATAATTCACCACCGGTTACGCTGAAATTGTTTTTTAAAATACTTTAATAAATATTTAAATTTTACAGATCAAAGACGAGATAGTGAAAGCCTTCTTCTTGGATGCTGTCGTGCAACCGCACTATTTTAAAGATAAAATATGCAAAAATTTGTTTCATCTTTCATTCGATAACACTCACCGATGTTTTGGTGCTTAAGCTTCCGACAAATTCTTGCCTCACGTTCAAGCTTTTGAAAGTCTTTAAAAGGGGTTGGTCTACAATTTAAAATAAGTGTCAATTTACCCCTTGCGGATAGTTTTCTAGTGTTTATTATTTTTGCTGCGTATCTGAACAAAAATATTAAGAAAACTTTTACATTACAAATTGTTTACTCCATATTTGTCGTCTTGTGCACACATCGTCGAACGACAGAAAAGGCGCCTCTGTTTTTTTTTTTAATTTTAAGAAATATTAAAAATGTGTATTTACTTTCCCAATTCCTCCTTCACATCATAATTGTCGCTAAATTTTGTGGACTGAACTTGTGTTTGTTGCTGAGAAACTGGAGTAGCCTGTAATGGAACAAAAAACACATAAAATAACGGTTTATTTGGCGTCCAATGAGTTTGGAATGCCATTTTTTGGATGACTATTTGAAGCGAAAACTTGCAAGGAATAAAAGTTGTAAAAAATCAAATTTTGTCATGATCTCCGCAAGATTATATATAATCTCTAACAAATTAAAAGTCACAAAAATCTATGAAGATTTTCGTTTCGAATAATCGTAAAAACGATCATTTAAATTTTTATTCGATTTCATTAAACGCCAAAAAAACTGCTATTTTATGAAGAGTTCGAGATCTCCAAAATTGTCAGACCGGTTTCCGGGCCGGCTTGGGGTGGATGCCGGTTTCCGGGTCCGGTCGGCCGAAAACCGGATAAACCGGTAAGCCGGATAACCAGATTTTAAAAAGGCCGGGCCCGGACCGGTTTTTCCGGTTTGGCGAAAAAAAATTCTGGGCATGTAAATGGCAAAAAACCTCAAAATTTGTAAGTATTATTATTAAGTAAACTATATTTTATCGCAAGCAAAAATGGAGAATAAATTGCAAAATTGGCCAACAAACGATGATTAATACTTATAATTTATCTGGGGAGTGCCTTGTTCAAAAAATGAGCATTTCTGCTGTTTCGGTAGATAATTTAGATCGGCGATAATCATAGACATCACGAGCAACCTTGAAAGTTTGTTCACTTGGTACCACAGGTGGGCACCCTTCCCCCCAAAATCCGAAAATTTTTGCGCCACCCCCCTCGGCCAAAATTTTTGCGCCACCCCCTCCCCAAAAATCCTTGCGCAACCCCCCCCCCATGTTTTTCGCCGCGCCTTTTTTTGCCACGCCAACATTTTCCCCCTCGTCTCCCTGCCTAGGTCCCGCCAGCGCCTCCCTCCCCCCAAATTTCCCCGCGTCTGCGCTACCCCCGAAAAATCGCGGGGGTGCCCACCTGTGGGGGCAATGAATTAGCGGCAGGCAAATATCGGATACATGCAAAATATTAATTAGAAGAAATCAAAGGCACCTTAGTGACATCTACGTTCTAGGGGATACATACAGTATATGATTGATTAACGGTTCCCAGATAACCACCGAAATTAAAAAAAATTGGGTTCGGTCTTCGGTGAACGAACTTTAAGATATTGAAGAGGCTGGCGATCTCCACGGGTCCGAAATATTTCTCTGATGTTTTCATCCTGTTCAATGTATTCTGCTCGGCGCTTGCTCGATTTTCCTCTAATTCCGTTTCCACAAGAGCACAAGCAAATTTGGGACTGTACCTTCTTCAAACACTTCTGTATACGGAACATATAAAATCCCAAAAATAATAACATTTTTAATAAAAATGTTTGTTTTCCAAGGTTTAATTTTCATTGCCCATTTGCGAGACATCTTTTAGCCGTTTTTGGATGGTGCTAAATTAGTACTGAACCTAAACATTGCAACATTAACACTCACTCAATCTCTTAAATTCGATAAATAATATAAACATCCCTATAGTTTGCTCCAAAAATTTAATGTTTTTTTGAGCAAAATGAACATAACAAAACAGCATAATTAAAATCTCCAATCATGCAACAAAAATCTTTAAGACAGACAGATGAAGCATCTCTTTAATATGTGTGAGACCAAGACAGAAAGGTCAGACCCGACAAAATAGGATGGAATAAAATTGGGTCAACAAAAATAAAAGAATTTTCATCATAAGTTGTAAAATTTCGAAACAGCTTGCTTTAATTAATGTAAGATGCTGCCGTGAGCTTGAGTCATTCACTATCAAAGAAAAAATTTTCGGACGAAAATAAAAAACAAATTGATTGCATGTTTAGGCAATGAATGAATGAATGAGGCACAAAAAAGAAAAGTGGCAATTTGAGAGCGACAACAAAAAGTAAACAAATAAAAGCACCAAAGTGGCTGATCGTAGGGGGATGCGGGATATCCTGTCTGTGAAATGAATTGGATTGGATGAGATACAATCAAAGTGAAATCGACAAAATAGCAGCCAGTCAATGGGAATAGTTTCTGCCCATCATTCTTCACGCACCGTCAGAACAACAATTGTTACAATTGCAGCACTCCTCATCAGCTTCGCTGAATGAGTAAATAATGTCAAAATTTAAGGCCGAATTTTAATATCTTGAAACGTTAAACCAATCTTTTGTGATATCTGATATGATTCAGATTTTAAAATTGATTTAGAAAAAATTCACCTCGGGAAGTCGCAGTCCAACACGACTCGCCAAGCAATATTGTCATTGGATACAAGCTGCTCATTGAGGGAAATCATCGCGGCGTCAAAATTGTCTAAAATTTAAAACTTCAGATTGTTAAACTGTAGTAGTTGTCAAAATTTATAGACATTCGAAAAAACACCCTTACAGTTGTCTAGTGCAGAACATTTGAGAGTAAATATAGCCGGGTATCGATTGCACAGAGCAATAAATGTCTCCGGGCCAGGCATTTGGATCTGGGCCATGCGTTCGGATTTGAAAACAGGCATCAGAGATGGCTGTAAAAAGGGCACTGATGAATTGGCATTGGCAGGACAAAGAACAGACTGGAGAAATTACCATAATTTGGAGCAACTGGCTCATTGAAATCGCATGCTCTTTAGCAGAACGCAATTTTCGGTACAAATTAGAGCCTGTTAATGTTATGTAGATTAGGTGAATTTTTAAGGACCGACCCATCCTTCGATTAAAGATTTTTTGATTAAGGTATTTGTCGATTTTTTCAAAATTTGATGTTTAATGCCACTCATTTTTGATAAATTTATTTGCTATATTATCTACGCTTTCTCATTTCTCAGGAGCACGGATACCCAAAAATACTGAAGTCAAAAATATGTTATAAAAATCCGCCACCGATTACATCGTAATTCTTGAAACATCAGACTTAAGTTCAAAAATTTCATAAATTCGAAGAAAAAATATAACTTGATTTTATGTTTATTGCTGAGAATCATCTTTCAAAACTCTATGCTTAATGCTTAAAACCTAATACAAAAGTCTCACGCCATCTTATATCTTATGTTTTAGATTAAAAGACTTACAGAGATTCTTCCTCAAGCAAAACAGATGGGTATGCGCAACTTGCTCCGAGACGTACAACTTGCCATCCTTTCTGTCCACCATCAGCAAATCTCCGGCTTGGAGCAAAGAGACAACCGTAGGCATCGTGTTGTTGAAGATGAACTTGTCCTCTGTCGGCCGAACTCGCTTTTCCTCCTTAACAAAAAGATTTGCCTTTCTCAATATTCGTTTTCCATTGTACGTTCTCAAATTGGATGTATTGCTCGAAGGTACACCCAGTCGGATGACGCAAATAAAGTCGTTGCAGCGCAAAAAGTACCGCACCAAAGTTTGGAAAACGCGCAATATGATCCCTGACCGGGGCAGGCTCTTTCCCCAACATTCGCATGCTACACCAAATAATGAAAAATTAAAATAAAAAAACTAAGTTTATTAAACTCACAATTCCTGCACACTTTTTTCTTTCTGCTTAAATGCACTTTCATAATTCAGTACAACTCCTTCTGCCAATTTGTAACACAATGTTTGGGGATGAATAACAGTGTATTGGTTAACTGGTGGTTCCTTAAAAAATATTCAGTTTTTTCAATTTGAGTTAATTTGGACTTCATCATTCAATTTGCGAAAATTCCCCAGTTGGTTGTATTACTATAAATTGTTAGTGAAAATCCGTACATGACTGATGACTCTAGGGTTGTGCCCCGTCTCCGTTTTCGGGGGGGGGGGGGGGAAGGGCAGCGAGGACGGGGAATTCGATTCCCTGCCCCCCCCCCCCGCGGGGGACCCAAAAATTGGGTTTGGCCAAAAATCGCCTTCCCCGAGGGAATCCCCCGAGAAGGGGTGGGACCGGGCCGGGGCACAACCACAACGCACAACCCTACATGACACGAAAATCCCAACCCTAATATTCTCTGTCCCATTTTTGTCTATAATTTATTATAATTATTTAATGTATTAACATTTAACATACAAAAAGAGTAGAGCCAACATCGTATCCAACATCCATACTACCTCCGAAACTCTCGTCAATTTCGTCCTGTACATCCTATATACAGCAATAATTTCAACATGGACATAAAATGGAAGCATTTTATAGCGTCTTACATTAGACCTTCATTTTAATTTTGTTTCGAAGCAAAAATAAAAATGCAAGTTTTTTCTTAATACCATCTTGAGCCTCATGACGAGGGCTTTCGATTGATACTAAATTTGACAGGGTTGTATATAAAATTTCCAAATTAAACAAAGTTATAAAAAATTCCAAAATTATGAAATAAGGTCATTTTTGTTGATTTTTTATCACAAATTTTAAGATTACCATGCAGGTTTGGTATCAATCGGAAGCCCTTGAAAAGGCGAGTAAATAATATAACTTTCTCTAATTGCTTTTTTATTTTCCTGTTTATTTTTGTTACAAACATTTTCGCTTAAAGTAAACAAGAAAAATGTCAAAGACGATGTAAAATGTTCCCATTGTAGAACACAAAAACTCAAAAACCTCATTAAAATTGACCAGTTCAGCTACATTTTCCTCGCGTTGTCCATTAGTCTTCTCTTCTTCCATTTTATTTTCTGCCCCCTCAAAGCACTCATTTCCTTGCGCATATGGGCTCAATTTCTCGGATTCCTGCTTGAATTGCTTTTCCAAATTGGTATGCTTCTATAAAATGTTTAAATACAACATCTTAACAATTATAATGATTATGACTGACTTCTATATATTCGCATTCGCTTATATTTTGGCCGAATGTGTTGATAGACGAGAAACTAGCACTTGCCAGACCCGCTTTCTGAGCTTCACAAATGTTAAATGTTTGTGGCGATAATGGCGATGATTGGTGAGTGTAGTCGGTGAAAGTGGGTTGATCCTTGTAGGAAAATCCGGGAGGTGGTTCTGGGAAGCCCGGTGGTGGAGCAACTTCTCGGAGTTGTGGCAGCACAACAGGGTTCAGAATGCCGGACGGTGGCTCATTGGTGAAACGTCGCGCAGGGAAAGACGGCGACGGAACATTAACAGACCCTTCGCCAAAGAAAGACTAAAAAAGTGCTCGTTTATTAGAACACAAAAAGCTTATTATAATAATTCAAAATCACTGTGAGAAACAACAACAACAACAAGAAACAACATTATTCCTAATTTAGCTTACTATTTGAAAAGTAATTTTACTTTACTTTTTGTAAAGTAGTCTGCCTCTTTAACTCAATCAATATTTTTTGATTAGTCCGATTGATTTTTTAGATCTGCTGATAATTGAACTCTGATTTTTTGTGGAAAAATACTCGGCGAAATATTAAACTTACACTTCTCTGAACCGCTTCTTTGTCATTAATTTTTTGTTCACAAATCATCTTCAATTTTGGAAGCCGGAAGAATTCAGCTTCGATTACAAGATCTGTCAAAAACATAATTCCAAATAATTTTCAATTAAAAATTAATTACCTTCTTCAGTTACACCGTCTTGTAACTTTCCCACCAGTTTACCGGTACGTAAATACTTCAGTATTGATTCAAACATTTTTGGATCTGAGTCGATATTCCACGTGTCCTCAATCTAAATTAAGCATCACATTATTCGAAATTACAAAGAAAATTAGTTTTTGTTATCCTATAAAATCCTTTAAAAAAATTGGTGACAGATCTCAAAACTCATTTTCTGATAAAATTTTAATAATCTAAATGAGCTGTACTATGAATTCCAAATCATACCCAAAAAAGAAAGATTAAATCATACAAGGGAAATGCGTCCATCTGATATTTCGCTGATCGCATCCAAGTCGGGATCTGGCTCAACCATCATCGCAAACAAAGACCCCTGTTCCCGAAGCAGCGACCTTTGCATCGTTTTGAATTCCTAAAACATCCTTTTTCACTTTTCGGATCAGAGATTGAATGAATACATGCTCGATAAAGTATACTTCACCCTAGAGACGAGATCAGGACTCCCGGCTGGATTTTTCGGGATCCCGCTGTGCGCTGTCCCGATTTCGGTTTTTTTTTAGAGAAACGGGATTTTCGATCCCGAAAGTCCCGATCCCGTCAAATTTAATTTCAAATCCCGCTCCCGGTTTCCGGACCGTGATTTTCATGATTTATTTTCGGTTTTTTGGTTCAATATTAATCGTAATTTTGTCAAAAAAAAAAGCCATAAAGGTTAAATACGGATCGTTCTTTTATTTACTTATTAGCCACTCTTTTTGGACTATGATATTGCCTTTAAAATGGTTTTTTGATGCATTGTAAACCTTTTAAATTTCCCGAATCCCGTCGGGATCTCGGTCCCCAAAAAACGGGATTTTTAGTCCCGATCCCGTCAGAGCTAAATCCCGATCCCGGTTTTTTCAAAAATCCGGTCTCTACTTCACCCACTTAAACAGCCATGTTAAAGTAATATCATTGTATAAAACGATCGATTTTTGGCCATTTCAGTTAAAAAGTAATTCGTTTTTTTGGTCCGTATATGTATTTTCGTATTTCATAGATTTTGAAAAAATATCCCAGACGCGTAACTAACATTGAGTTTTTCGAACAATAGATATAATAGATACTCTTTCAATAGATAGATCTACATATGTCACGAATGTATTAAAAAAACCTTTCCAGCAACATCCATCACAATCCACTGCCCATTCGTTTTTGCTCCCATCATACTGTTGAGGCTCATCGAGCTCTCGCTTCTCATCGAAAAGTCTCTGAAGGCGTCGTTGTTTGAAAACATCCTTACTTCTGTTGTTTTGAAATATAAAACATGCCAAATGCATCATAAGAATCAATTCGAAAATACAGGACGCAGCAATTATGCAGCAAAACTGGTAATTGTAAAATTCAAAATTAAAAGCTCAAAGGTTTTTTCGGCAACCAACATTATATGCTTTGGTTAAATAAGACGAGGCTCAATATAAAACATGGAATATGTGTATGTGTGGAAAACAGAACAAAATATGATCATGCAATAAGCCAATTATGGTGTTTCGTCAGATCAGAGAACATCCTTTCCAGGATCGCTTCGCCCTTCGCTTCCCCGTTCCTCCAGCTGAGTCGGTGTTGGTTCCGCCCGCACGCATTGTGCCCAATTTCTTCCGCTTCACTTCTCTCATCAAGTCATAAAATACCTAAACATTTATTTTAGCTGATATAATAAAACCAATATACAAACCCTATCAACATTTTCACGCGTTTTAGCTGATGTTTCCACATATGGACACCCCCAAAGCTCAGCTCCTAAAATGTATGATTTATGTATATTAATAATTTAGATGTTTTTCTAACGTTGTTGAGCCTGTTCCAAAGGAACTCTTCGTTCGTTTTCCAAATCCGCCTTATTTCCAACAAGAACAATGGACACGTTAGGATCAGTGTTCTTAACACGCAATATTTGCTCGCGGAATTCCACAGTTTGGTCGAAAGAGTCTGGATCGGTGATGGAAAATACGCATATAAAGCCTTCGCCACTCCGATAATAATTGTCTCTAAAATTACGAAGATCTTCAGTTCAAACCTTGGCACTTCGAAGAGAAATACAGACCTTATTGCTGAATAATCCTCTTGTCCGGCAGTGTCTAAAATAAAAAAATTTGCATTAACCGTGTTTTGTATAAAGGTACCTAAGATATCTACTGAACATTCCTCGCCATCCAACACCACTCGTTTTCTATACGAATCTGCTTTTGTTGGCTCATATTCCTCGACAAACTAAAACCGAAAGTAAAACCAATATCTGATGAGTGAAAATCATAATTTTGATTAAGTCAAAAATGCAAATCCATTTGCAATTTTTTCCAATAACTTTAAGTTTAAACACATAAAAGTAAGTAGATTTTATGGATTTTTGTAAAAATGTAACTTGCCTCGTCATACATGAATTGCAGCGTAAGTGCCGATTTTCCAACCCCTCCTGATCCGACCATTATTACTTTGTGCACTTGGCCTCCTCCTGACACATTTTGTGCACCACCACTCATTGCTGTAGGTGAGGCTGTTGTTAATTCTAAAGTTTATTAAGGTTGTTAATTAATAAAGTCACAAATTCCAGATCTATTATTTTCGTACTTACTCTTTTTTACCCTTTTTAAAATTTGGACTCAAGTCAAACTGAATGAATACAAAATGTAAAAGTACCATTTTTTTATTAAACTTTTTTTTAATAAAAATTTTGTTTTAAATTTATTTATGTGATGTTGTGATGGGCAATCATAACGGTAAACAGATTATGTACTGTACTACAGTAGCATACCGCATTTAGCCCCTGGGGGTTAAATTTTTCAATAGCCCCCCCCCCTAAAGGGGGCTTAATTTAGAAGGGGGCACTTTTAAGGGGGAAGCCGTCAAAGAAGGCGCAACGGGCGGGGAACCTTATGTAAATATTAAAAATTTACAATAATATTATGTAAAATTACCATAATACCTCAGGGCTCTATTGGAGGGGGTTCTATTAGAAGAAATACGGTATACTGTATTACAGTACCCCCATAATGGACAGATTATGCACAATACAGCTGTACTCTGTACTACAGTAGCACAATATACTATCAACATTATGTTATTTTACCAGCATGTGGCGAGCACTGAGGCGACCAGCATCTCCGCACACAGCAAGAAGGAAATGTAAACTGAAAGGTGAAAAATTTTTAAAATTAAAAATATGGGGGGGTTACTGTATCCCGGATCGGCACTATAACTCCCCTCTCATCAATTTTCCTCACAAATATTTGCTTCTTGGAACAATTTAGTTTTAAATATCGTATTTTTGTTTTTCAACTACAGTATCCAATATACTGTATTTTCTGTGACTTTAAGCCCCTTAATTTGCAGCCCTTATAAGGAATTCGCCCCGTCCATGAATTACCGTATACCTTACAGTATATTCTAAGAAACTACGGTATTCATCATTACTAGGGTTGTTGGCGGGGGGAGGGGATGAAAACGGGGACGCGTCCCCGAGCCCGCCATCTCCGTCCCCGAGGTTTGACGTCCCCGTCTCCGGGGACAAAAAACTGGGGAAATTTTTTTTAGCTCTAAATTTTTTCAAATTTTACTTTTTCCCCACTTTTTCTCCAAAAACGCCTTTTTAGTTAATAATTGTTAGTCAGCATAGT
>JAQIYK010000470.1:0-14096 GCA_034700465.1 Rotylenchus robustus
GGAAGGGAGTACACTCACAACAGACACACACTCAGTTCAGTCAGTCAGCAAAAGACCACCCACCCACTCACGGATCCCCTTCCTTCTGATCTACTCATCCTTCCTCCTCCCCTTCCCCCCTTTTTTTCTTTCCTTCACCATCCCGAATTTCACCCATTCTCTGCCGTCGCCCTCTCTTTCGCCCTCTATTTCCTCACCTTCCCCAATTAGTGCTTCGATGATCCCTCCTCATATCCTCCAATGCTCCAATCTCCAAAAAGAGTCTATCGGCGTATTTCAATTTTTTAAAGAGTCATGTCTTTGCAGTCACTTGAATATTTTGGCGTTCTGTTTTTTATTTTTTAAATTCCCATTCCCATCTTAAAATAAAAATAAATAAACGATGATCTTGGCCGGTGAAAATCTGTCTGCTAAACATAAATAAGCACTACGAGTTACAAGCGTAAGCTTAAGCTCATTATTTGTTTTTCTGTTGACCATTCCTTTCCTCCCCTCCCCTCCTTCTTTCATTATTCGCCGATCACCCTCAAACCCCCACACACCCCGCCCGGCGGGGGGGGGGTGGGGGTGACCCTCACATCAAAATCAAGAGAGAGTCTCCTCCTTCCCTCCTCCCCTCTGGCAAACTCTGTTTATTTACTTTCCTCTCATCATCACTATCCATCTTACTCATCCATTTATTCATTATCTACTTCATATATATCCCTCCTCTCCCCCTCGACACTTCATCTTTGTTCCCCCCCCCCACCCAACTTTAGGTCTGTCGGTCATCTTCTGGTCCTCCTCCCCCCCATTCCCTGCCTTCCTTCTCCCCGAGTGTATCTTTTCGCCATCTCAGCCTTCCTTTTTCTTCTCCTTATCTCCCCATTCTTTGGACTTTTCTTGGATGCCTTTACCCCCCCACACATCTCCTACCCTTCCCTTTCTCCGCCGTTGTTTTGGTCAATGGGTGCCGTCAATTTGGTCTTTCTTCCAATTTTCCTCTGTCTCTCCCTCCTCCGTTCCCTACCCTTTTTCCCTCTTTCCCTCCCCTTTTTATCCCTGTCCATCGGGCCTTCGGCAGCCCATTGAACCCATCCCTCCTCGCCGTTGTGTTCCTCCTCCTCATCCCTCTCAATGACCCACCCCTCGTCTTCCTCGCCAGAGTCACAGACTCTTTCCTTCCTCTTTCTTTCCCTCTCCCTCTGCGCCTCCCTTCCCCCTTTTCTGCCCTCCCTCCTTTCTTTCCTCATCCCGTCTCTGTTTTGTCTCTTTTCTCCTCCTCCTCCTCTTCCTCTGTCCCCCTCTGCCACTTCCCTCCTTTCTCCTCCTCCTCCCTCAATTTCATCTCCTTCGCCGCCGCCATTCATTGCATTATTCGGACAAATTCTTCTTCTGCTGAAGCATTGCATTCTTCTCCATTCATTTGTTTGTCCAACCAAACCAATGTCCAAAGTTATACAGGACCTACCAATTGCAATTCCAATCATGCTGAAGCCCGTCCATGTCCTTCTCGTTCGGGACTGGAAGGAAGACGTGGTCCAGTTGGTCCAATTCCCTCGGACCCACACCATTGTGTCTCCATCGCCGTTCGCACTGAAGTTGGAGACTTGGCTGCGGATGAACAACATCAAATACCACGTAAAGAATAAATTATAAAATTTATCGAATTTAATGTTTAATTAAAAAATCAAAAATTTGGGGAAAAGCTGCATTTATTAGCTCAATGCTAAATATTTACATGAAATTTTTTGGAAGTGAGTTAGAGTTCTAATTCTAACCCAAAGTTTTCAAAAGAAAATGTATAACATGATGTGAAGATATATTTTTCGTTTTAATTAGGGCCATATTTTAGGGTTTGGGGATAATGCAAAATTTAGAATAAGTATTTAAAAAATTACATTTAACCCAATTAAAATTTAAAATATTTATCTGTGTATATTTTAATATTTGTTTTAGAATGTTAGCAACGACTTTATAAAGGCCTCCGCCAAGGGACAAATTCCGTTCATTGAACTGAACGGACGTCAATTTGCTGACAGCAACTTGATCATTGAATATCTGCGAACCCATTTCAAGTTGCCCATCGACGGACATTTGAGCACCAACGAGCGAGCACAGTTCCGAGCTTTCACCGTGCTCATCGAGGAGTCACTTTTCAGGTTTGGATCCTTGGAAAAACATGTAAATCGAATTGGGCAAAAAATAAAACAATACCTTTTTTGAAGATTTTGAAAATTAAACAGAAAACAATACGATTCAAAATGGGTATAAAAAGAAAGGATAAACCTTAACTTGTTGTTTAGATGTCTGATGTGTGATCGCAGCAAAGACTTTGGTTGGCTTGCCACAGACAAAGGTAAGCCCATTATATATATAATATCATAGTTGCATATATTTAAATCGGTGCTATTATCCAACCCGAACAACTTACTCCGTCCGTATGGATATTTGGATATTGTCCATAGAGTGCGTTGTAGTAATGTGTATATAATAAGACATATTATCAATTAATTTTGTTATTTTTGATGACATCATTTTAAGGATTTATACCGTTGATGCCGGGTTATCAGAAGTTCCTTTTTCAAAAGGTGTTCATCAAAAAATTGCAGTCTCGGGTTCGACTTTTACATCTTTTCTTCCTTTTTCGTTATAATAAAAAATACTTTTTTTCTTAGCTCAAGAGGTGTGTTCAAACGCAAGGCTACGGACGTCATTCGCAAGAAGAAGTCGAAGAAATTGCCAAGAAAGATCTGATGGCCATTTCAACGTAATTTTTGCTTTTAATAATTAACAGTACATAATCACGTGGATTTCAGTTTGCTCGGGGACAAGCCGTTCCTGTTCGGCGAGAGTCCAACCACCGTAAGTTGACCTAAACCTTAATGTTTTGTGCCAATAACATTGCCGTCCATTTGAGTTGGATGCCACTCTTTTCGGCCACCTGGTCCAGTTCACGGACACGCCGATGAAGTCGGATGCCATCAAGCCATTCATCGAGAAGAGCACGCCGAACTTGCAGGCATTTGTGCAGCGCATCAAGGAACGCTATTGGCCAGATTGGAACCAAATCACCGAACACTTGGCACTGAACCCGGAGGACCTGTTGCCGAAGGAGGAGTCAGCACCAGCGCAAGCCGGAGCAGCACCGACAGAGGCAGTGGCAGCGAAGAGTTGAAGGACCGAATAGACAAGAAGAGCGTATCATCAGCGCCTGTTTATCATTTGCAGCGTACATCTCACAATCAACACCCGTGGAAATGCTTCCCGATATTTCAGTTTTGGAATACAAAAGGGACTTACAAAACAACTCTTCAGGACAGCATTTCCACTCTCTCCTTTACCTTTTACTCTTGACATCAACCCTCCTTTTCCCTACTCGCCTCTACCCATGCGTTTTCGTCTCATCTTTAAGCTTTGGCCTCGCCTTACCACCAGATTCCGTCCGTTCCATTTCCGTCCAACCTATTTGGATTTTGTCTGAAAATACCAAAAGTATGACCCTATCATTACCATCCTTATTTAACCATCTTCGCTTTTTCATCTCATTTCGATTGTGCTTTTGGGACACATTTTTCATTAAATAAAGGCTTGCCATTCCAATCAGATAGATTTATTGCTGAAGAGCATAAATGTGTGTATGTGGCATATACGTCCGGGCTCGTGTGTTTGAAAGGGCAGATTCAGTGGAGTAGAAGAGAGGAACGAATTGATTTAAGATAGAAGAGAGTCGCACTGCGTTTTCGTCAGTGGCTAACGGGACAGATACAAAACATAACCCCTTTGTGTGTTCACTGGGGTGATCCCGAAAATGATGGAAAGTTTGATCAATGAACGCGAGATACATGCATCAGTCATTACGGTACAAGTCATAATATGTATGTGTGGGGTGTGATCTGCCCATCAATCAGTCTTTTGCCGGCGATTCTGCCGCTTCCGCCTTCTCGGGTTCCTTCTGTCCGTTTGCGATGCTGATCACCCGTTCCTCCACGCCATTGGCTTCGGGGGCAGGCCTTTGTTCCACCGGCGGTCCCAGGAACTGATCTAGATCTCGGTGCTTGTTCAGCTCCAAGTAGCTGTCCACAAATGCCTTCTTGATGTCTTGGAAGATGCGAGCATCGTAGATGGAATGTGCGGCGTTGGACAGTGTGAACGGCTCCTCTATGCAGATGCAGTGCCATTGCGACAAAGTGTTGAAGGGCGACTGACAAATCAATTCAGTGTTACACATATGTACTCGTCCTTCCAACGTCAAATCAACCTGATTCTGGGCTACTTGTGCTCTGTTCACCTTCTGTCCCATCCGAATACTGATTGCGTCCACGTCGAAGCTAAAATTTGAACAAATAATTATACCGTCTGCATCATACAGTCAAAATTTTACTTACTCAAAGTGATAGGCATAATAGCGAAGGAAGCCTAACAGTAGCTCACTGAGGGACATATCTTCTGTAAATTTCCATCCCTTCTCGGTGGGGTTTTCAAGACTCAGCGACACATTCAATGTTCGGACGTCAAGGTTTTTGCCGAAACGATTTGGATACATCGTTTGAAGGTTGGGTAGCACTGCGGGTTTGGCGCCACACTGCAAGTAATGGATGACCATGAGCACCAAAGAGTAGGAAGTGAAAGACGAGCAACTGGCATTGTTGATCCCACGACGTTTGGCCCATTCCTTCACAATCATCACAAGGGCTCGCACACGCCAATCAACTTAACAAGTAAACTTAAGGTAAGTAGACTTGAGAAACGATTAAGTAAGTAGACTTGAGAAACGAAACTTACAGGAACTGTAATAACACATCAAGTGTGTGTTGCGAATGGCCACCGAGTTGTTCACATTTAGATCAACCATTATGTCGGAATAGGTGCCATTGAATTTGATTCGCAGAATGGGCACCTTCGCCAGTATTAATTTTTGCTCGCCCACCATTTTGTTGCTCTCAAGTGTTCGCATCACTGAGGAAAGGACAACAACTGCATCGCTTCGCTGATCAATCTAAAATACGAATAAAAATTTACAAAACTAAAATGCTAATCAAAAATATTACATCACGATTTGTTATCATCAAGCAAAGATCCAAATCGGATCGCGAAGTCCCAAAGCCATTCAGCGACGACCCAACGACATAAAGTCCACACACTACAACATATTAGTGATATGATGATTTGAGCCAATAATAATGAAAACTCACTCGGGAATATGGGCGAAACCGCATAATATAATTGATCACGCAGCTGCAGTTTGCGGTTAAGCTGAATTTGAGTCTGTTCCTCATTTTGGTGAAAGTTCAGAATCCGTTCGCTAAGCTAAAATTGTCATCATTTTTTGATCTTTTTTCATTATGTTATTGTGTATCAAATTGTCATTATTTAAAAGAACAAACCACGTCCATTCGGGAGATGGCGTCATCGCTGGTCGATGATGGCTGCGGCCGTTTGTTGGTACCACATGTGCTACCTGCGCTGGCGTGTCGACTGCGATAAAATGGATGCAGTGGAGCTTGCCCGACAGTGGACATCATCGAAACGGCGGGAGGTGGGTGAGGAGGATGCACTTGGGGTACAACTAAAACATAAAAAAATTTATAACCATAATTTCTTTTACTAATTTTTGTTGTTTTTTCTCTCTCTCTTTTTTGTTTTCTTTCCGAAGAAACACTTGCGATTTTTTGTCCGAAGTTTTCATTTAGACCCTTGGTCGTCCTTAGTCCTTACCCTTAAATGAGTTTTTTACTTAAATTTTTATATGATCTTTACCTTTAAATGAGCTTTTTTACCTAAAGTTTTTAACCAGACTTTTAATCATTTGGTCTTTATCCTTAAATATGGACACGTTTTAGTCAAATTAGTGAACTTTGTTCTTCCATTAGTAAACACAAACAAACTATGTATATGTACTAGTACTAACTGAATCTCTGCTGTCTGTGAGATCCCGAGCCTGTGCGTTTGTGCAGTGAAATTTTTGATTTGTTTGTACCAATGGGAGCGGAAACTGAGCTCATTGCGTCAGTTGATAGATTCAATTTCGTCAATATACACTCACAATCAGATTCAGCCCAGCAATTTTTGCTTAGTTCATTCGATTAATAATAGAAACAAATTCAATACTTTTTTTAGAAGTTTATAGTGGTTTGAATTTTCTGAAAATCTTAAGTTTTTGAAAAAAGAATGAAAAATGAATGAAGAATGCAATTTAAGTATTTCTTGCTAGACCGAATCTGATTATTTTTTGTTATAGTGTTGGGCAGACAGCAGGCAGACGACTGCTAATACACAATACACTTGCTTATTTAATTTTAATGTTACGTTCGATATTCAACACATATGTCGATGAATAAATACTGCTAAAACTAAACATTCACACTGAATCACCACCAACCAACCATCATCCAACTAACTATCTTCATATTCATTCGGTGCTGCTTTCGTTCTCAGCGAATACGCTATTTTTTCATTTTAGAAACTGAAAATCCAAATTGGACAGTAACTTATGTATGTATTTCCCTCTGATTTCTTCTAAACAAAAAATAAATAAATTATTTTCGCTAAAATATGTACTGTAAATATGTGTATGTAAATATGTATGTGTATGTACTGATTGTAAATTTCGATATGTATTTATGCTATTAATTATGTACATACATATGATACATAATACTTTCGCAAAAAGCGAAACCAACCCTCATTAATTAATTTAATATTGCCAATTAATAACGGCATGAATGAATGAATGTGAAAAGAATCATCTCTCTCTTACATAAACGGTCGGTCTTCTTCCGGGTACTTATTTTATTTGTAGGTTATGCCTTCAGCCTTCCCCCACTTAATTTATTTTTTAAAATCGAGACGTTTAAGACTTTTAAATCTCTATGATGATTGGTTTTTTATGTTACATACTCGTTTTCATTTTAACGCTGTATTGTATGTATCAGCAGAGAGACCTCAAAAACCTTAACAGGCCAAATTCAAAAAATTTTGGAGTGGGAGGCTCATAACCTACAAGTCAAAGTCAAGTACTTATCAAGTCAAGTACTCATCTTCCTATGTACTATTAACATTAACAGAACACTTACTTTAACACTTTCATTCTCGGCTATCTTAAAAAATATAAACAATTTCATTCAACCAACCCTTTCTTTTCTCTTTTCAATTTTCACTCCTCCCATTTCCAGAAAAAAAGAATCAAAGAAGATCATTGGCGTTTTGATTTCGGCGGGGCGGGAAGAATTTAATTTGAAAACACATACATAGTCCTTCATTTATATCTTTAATTAATCTTTACTTCCTATTCCTATGTTAACTACGCCGAGTACGTATATCGTTGATTCGAATGAATAATGAATGAATAACAATTATTAGCTTCTTGTTTAAACAACAATTTGTGTATTTAAACGCTTTTTTCATTTTTCTTTTTAAAACTATTCCGATCGTTCCCCACTTAACCAAACCAACAAACAACAATAACCAAATCAAACAAATTCCAAAAATTACACATTTTGGCCGGAAAAATTTCAAAATACCAATCACCACGTTATTCCCCAACTTTGCCCATCCCAGTTTTTTTCCTTTCCCTTAACCAACCATTTGCGCTGTTCTCCATCTCAACATCCTCTTTCTCCTCTTCATCATCTTCCTCATCGCGCTGCTTTTCCTCCTTCTCCTCCTCTTCGTCCGATTCGCCAAACCTTCGCGACAATCTTCGCACTGCGTCCCTGGTCCCTCGCGTCATCCGCACAATTCGGCGGTCGAAGGTTGGCGGTGAGTTTGGAGTGCTGGACACGACGGAGTCTGTCGAGGAGGACGGTGCTGGTTGTGGTAGATCATCGTCATTGACGTCGTTGTCCTGGGAGTAGCGTACCCCCAACCCGTCTACGTACTCATCCAGATCTTCTTCCGTATCGTTGCAATAATTTGCTGGCGGTGTCGGTGTCCGCAACAGTTCCGGCGTTTGTGCGCCGTCTTCGGTGGGCGTCATTGGTGCCGGCGAACTGCGCGCTGTTGTGGCGGTCTCCTCTGAAGACATGGACTCTACGCCGGATGTGCTACTGGGACATTCCGGCAACAGTGTCTCTTCCTCTTCCGCTTCTTCCAGCTCTGAGCTCTCTGGACGTGGCAACTCATCCGCTGGTCCATCTTCCGACCGTGCTTCGGCCTCAATTTCAAGCAGTGCAGTGGCGTTTGCGCGCCGTCGCCTTTTCTGCAGGTCCAGCATGGTGAACAACATTAGCTGTCGTGTACTGCTAATGCTTGGCGCAATGTAAAGCAGAGTCCGCTCCACTGGGACTGGGATTAGCGGGATCATGGGCGGAATTCGGACCATGCGTCGGTCGTCGCCAAAAAAGTGCCAATTTGGAAGGCGACGGAACATCGGGTTGTCGAACAACAGACGTCGACTGGACGATGGAGCGGAGCCGCGATAAGTCACTGAGGACTGACTGAGTCCAATCTGGACAGTGGTAAAGCACACCCCGGGCTGCTCAGGTTGCTGCTGCCGGTCCCGCTGCTGTTGTTCTCCTCCGAAGCCATTTTGGGAATTAGCCAGCGGCAAAAATGGCGTTGCCCAATGTTGGCCTTGGCCAAAGGCAGTTGTGCCTTGCTGTGGTGACCCGAACAGCTCGAACACAACGAACTGGGGTTGTTGTTGCGGTTGTTGAGTTGCAGGCCATTGTTGTGCTGCTTGGACGAAGGGCCGAATTGGCGGCGCTCGGAAGGGTGCCAACATTGCCCTCGGAGGTGTTGCTGGCGATGTCTCACTACTATTTTCTGGCGCTGCCATTTTTTGCGATGAGATCAGTTTGGACACTTTGTACTTCCCGAACTTGTTGTGTTTGTCTATTGGACTGCCTATTGAACTGCTCGATTGGGTTGCTGCTTCGCTATTTGACCCTCAACAACAAATAACAACAACAATGTTTCTTCGGATCGTTGTCGTTGTTTTTATTTTTTATTTTTCGTTGTTTTTTGTGTTTTCGCTGTAATAACCGGATCTGATCCTCCTCCGCTGCTGTACTTCTCCAGTCCGTCGTTGTCCGCTTTTTCAGACGACACAGTTTCTTCTTCCTGCGCTGGTAGAACTTCCGCTCGCTCTGTTCCTGCTTGCTGCTGGTGACGATGTTCGCTTCCAATGCTTCGGGGTCGGCGTTGTTTGTCTTCAGCTCGGGACGGAACATTCGCTGTTGGAAATGACCCAAAGCGCAAAAAATAATTGGATTTTGTAGATCTGATCGGTGATGAAGATAGGTCGAACGAAGGGTGTTGTGGACGATTTTTGTAGTGTTTTTGTTGGGAAATTGAAGAGAATTAAATGTTTGGAGAGACGGAAGAGACGACCGAATATTTGATGCCGCGTGGGCGCTGGAGGTGTTGGGAAGGGAAGGGATTAGTTGGGAATTGGGAAAATGTGGGGGAGACGGGAAATGAAGGAAAGAAGGCGGGGGAGAGGACGAGAACGAGGTGAGCAGATTGGAGTGGGTGAGTGGAACCCCGAGGACCGGGAGAATTGCCCGTTTTCAAATCACGAGAAAGGGGACGATCATCGGCGGGAAGAAAAGAGTGGAAATTGGGAGGAAAGGAACACCCAGAATTTGAATAAGAGCAGAGTTGCTGGCGAGGGACAGTCCCAGCCCCCAAAAAACTTAAAATATGCAAATGTCCACACTTTTGAGCTTTTACCAACCTAAGGAGCCATATGCTTGTCTCGCCTACAAATGAGCTTCGTTTATTCCCCTAAGCGTCTTCCTTCCTTCCCGCCTATTTCCTTCCCGGGTTCTATGCTTCTATTTGGCCCTTAATGGAATGAATGGCGTGAAATGTCGGGGCGGGGGAAGGAAGGGATGTTTGGGGAATAATTTCAGATGGAAGGAAGGCTGAACAAACACTTTTTGGGGAGGGGAAGAGATGGGATGTATGGTGGATATGCATGACGAGAGACGAGATGAATGGGCCAAATGGACGACGAGGGGGAAGAGGGGAGAGGGAAAAAAATAGCGGAGAAAACAGAGAGAAAGTGAGAGATATAGAGAGGAGGGAGAGGAGAGGGGGGAAAATAGTGGAGAAACAGAGAGAAAGTGAGGGGTAGAGAGTAGAGAGATGTAAGGGGGTGTTGTGGGAGGTGTGTTGGAAGGATGCGATTGATCCAGTCTATTAGCGACGACCACGACGAACAACACCCTCATCCTCTCCCCTCCCCCCCCCCACCCCAACCTCCTCCATCTTCTTCTCCCTTTTCCTTCCTCCTCCCCCGTCTCGTCGTCGTCCATATTTGTAAAGAGGTAAAATTCGTCTACGCTACGAAGACGATGAAAGGCAATTAAAGAAGAGACGAAGGGATTGAATTGAATGGGAAGGGAGGGGAGAGGGTGGATTTTGAATTGACGGGGAGGGAAAACATCAACAGCAAAGTTGGGAAACGGACGAAAAGTGGGGGAAAATGCGGAGAAAGGAGTAGGGGGAACAGAGCAGAAGGTGAGCGAGTGGGTGGGGAAGGGATTGGATGGGATGCGTTTGGATAGACACCACCTTTTCAGTCTGTCTGTACACCCTCAACTTCTCCTCTTCCCACACTCGCACCTCCTTTCCCTCACAGTCTCTACTCCTCCCCTGTACTATTTCTCCCCCTCTCCCTACATTTGACCCGGAGAAAAACAAAAAAAGTTGGCCTTGGGGCGATGCGCAAGGACAGACAGTTGCGTTGACTTTGGCAAGGCAAACCGACCGACGGATGAATGTCCGCCGAAGGCGAAAGACGTCGCTGAGCCGAAGGCGATTGTCCGATGCTGATAACCTCGGCGGGGAGGGGGAAGGAAAGGATTTGGAGAAAGATTGGGCAAAAGGGCAACCTGAGAGAAGTTGGAGGAGGACATGCCGAAGGCCACCACATCGATTTGGAAATGATGGCGGACTTTGGGTGAGAAGAAGAGAGAGTGGGGAAAAGAGAGAGAGAAGAAGAGAAATAGAAGAAAAGGAGAGAGTGCATCGCCGGAGGCAATTGCCCAAAGGCAATTTAGGGTATTTAAAGAAGAAAAAACTGATCACGGGGAGGGATGACGGGGGACAGACAGGTCACGGGAGAAGGTGCTCTTTGGTTTTCGGGGGCATAAAATGGAACCCAGCGGGGAAGAAGCGAGAGACACGAAGAGAGAGTGCACAATGAACAGAGAGTAGAGAAAGAGAGAAAGAAAAGGCAACAAATGGGAGATGGGTGGGTGGGACCACAAAATTGGGGGAAGGGGCGAAAAGGGGGGGCCGGGGGGGAAGACAAATAAAATATTGGAAAATTATGGAATGAATGATGGATAGGAGGGCTGGGAAGGGGAGGGGAAGGGAGGGGAGGGGAGGGGAAACAACGTCGTCGATGATTTGGCAAAAATTGGACTGCACAAAAGGGGAAAAAGAAAAAGAAAAAGTGCAAAGAAAGAAGCAAAAAAGAGTAGTGAACACAAAGGAAGGAAGAGAGGAAAAGAAAAAGAGTGAAGAAAGAGAAGAAAGAGAAGAAGAAGAATAGAGAGGAGCAGAGGAGGGACACAAAAGGGGGAAGGGGGTGATAAATTGAACGAACTGATAGAAAAAGGAAGGATGGGGGGGAGGAACAGAAAGATGATAAATTCACCTTAAAAAGGAGACAAAAATCGAAGGAAAAAGATAAAGAGTTGGTGGTGGAGTGGGTATCAAGAAGGGTGTACCCCAGCCACCCCAACCCAACTGACGATATTGGGTTTGGTGGAGTAATGGGGAAGGGGTGCAGCCGATGGCAGCCGACGAGGTTCCTGCCAGCCGGAGCGAGGAGCGGGGCATGATCAAAGTCTGATCAGCAGATCGCCATCCCATCGTTGAAGAGAAGGAAGAAGTGGAGGAAAGGAATGAAAGAAATGAAGATCAATTATCGGTGGAGAAGATCGAGTTGGGGAGATGGGATGGGGAAGGGGATACGATTAGTGTTGGATTATATACATATTATGATGGGATCGGGGAGGAGGAGAGGAGGAGGAAGCGATTGGGTGTGAAAGATATGATAGATGAGCAGAGAAGAGAGAAGGTGGCAGGAATGGGGTGTCTGACCTGAAAAGAGGGACCGATTGGATGGGGTGGATCAGAGGGAGGAGATGGATGGATGGACTGACTCCCGAGGGATAATCGTGGTGGAAGGGGTGCAAAACGGGATCGCCCTGGGGAGAGGGAACACTTCCCGGCGTCGATATCTCGACAATATCCGTTCGGAGATTAACCATGTCTTGCCCCTTATCCTCTTTCCCCTCCCCTCCTGCTCCTTCTCCGACTTCCTTTTTTGCGCCGCCCAATAAAAATGTTTGTCTTTGCTTTGTTTTTCGCCTCCAGGGCATTGTTTTTGTTGTCTTCTCCTTCCCACGCGGATATCCCATCCCCAATCCATCCCCAAACCCAGCACCGAGCTCAATTAGTGAGTGTGACAAGGAACCAAACCCGCCAAAGGAACCCAACCACGGTGGGTGGAGAAGGAAAAGGAAGAGAGGAGGAGGAGGAGGAGAGAAAGAGTGGAAGATGGAGAAAAAGAAAGAGAGGAAAGTGAGAGAGTGGAGGAACGTGAGAGGAATGCCCACGGGGAAAGGGAGATGCCATTTGGCCATTCATTCGTTTAGTGGCCTTTTCCTCCCTCCCAACGCGCGGCGCCAATGACGGAAAAAAGAGGCGAAAAAGGAAGGGACGGAGGAATGATGAAGTGAATGGCCAAATGGGGACCAAAAGGGGCGGAAATGGATAAACAAAGGTGGGGTGGGAGAGAAAGAAAGGAGGGGATGAGAGAGTGCAGGAAATGGAGAGAAAAGAGAGGAGAGATGGGTGAGAGAGTGCAGGAAAGAGAAAAAAGAACCGAGGAAAAGAGAGTAAAACAATTGGAGAGAAAAAGAGAATATGGAGATGAAGAGATTGTTCCAGAAAAGGCCAAAAAAGACAAAAGGGACTTTTTGTTGTTGTGGAAAAGCCCCTTTTCGGACCCCTTTTTTGAACACAAACAAAAAAGCCAATGAATAACAATCCAATTTTTTGATCAAATTTAGCGACAAATGTGGAGGGAATGGGAAGGGTGGTTGGTTGAGTGTGTGATTCATTGGAAAACAAACAAAACATTCCAAAAAGAGGACCAAAAGGGACCAATTCCCTTCCCCAAAAAATGCTTCTGCCCCCCCCCTTGGCCAATTGGCTCCCATCCATCGCTTTTTCTCAATTTTTTGTTTTTGGCCAAATGGTCAAAAAGCGTCTGACAGAAGCGACAGCCCCGAGCAGCCGCGTCATCTGTTTGATATCGCCGAAAAATGGGGGAGGAAAAGGGAGAAAAGAAGGAAGAAAGAGAAGGGAAAACAGAGAAAAAGGGAAAGGGAAAAGGAAAGAAAAAAGAGAAGAGATGAGAGAGAGGGGGAGAGAGAGAGAAGAGAGAGAGAGGAGAGAGAGAGGGAGAGAGAGCGAGAGGAGAGAGAGACGGACAAAGAGCACATTTTGTGAGCTTATTTTAGTTAGTAAATATTTAGTTAGTAAATATTTAGTAAGTTATTTAGTAATAGAAGGAAGGGTAGGTGGAAAGATGGGATGAGGGTGGAGATGGGGATAGGGGAGAGTTGGACACATTTTAAACTTGTTTTGCTGTTGTCCATGGTCTGTCTGGACTCGTCCCTGGGGAGGGAAGAAGAAAACGTTGCCTTGGGAGTTGGGACACACGGCGGAAAATAACAAAGAAAAATTGAAAAGAATTAATTAAAAGGGCAAAATTGAAAATTGGACATTAACTAATACCGTAAGTCTTCTAATATTACACATTAGTAAAAAAAATAGTGCCCAAGTACGGTAGGGTTCCTTTTCGTGCAGCCAATCGCCGAAAGATACCGTATTCTCTCCACCGTAACGACATTTTTATATTTGATTGACAGAGAGGGATACGGTATTTTTGTGTGATTGTCACAGGTGGGCACCCCCCCCCCCCAAACCCCCCCCCCCCCAATTGGGGGGAGGCGCAAGGCGCAGCGATTTTTCGTGGGTGGCGCAGGCGCGGGGAGAATTTGGGGGGAGGGAGGCGCAAGGATTTTTGGGGAGGGGGTGGCGCGAAAATTTTTGGCTGAGGGGGGGGGCGCAAAAATTTTCGGATTTGG
>JAQIYK010000471.1:0-14091 GCA_034700465.1 Rotylenchus robustus
CCAGCTCCCCTTTGACCACCCCCTTGCCTACCGTCACCGCGTCCATACCTCTCGTAGTACATAACCGACCTCACCGAATGCCCGTCCTCCGCCAACAGCTCCCCCCTCTGACTGTACTCACACGGTCCCTGGATCGCATCGAGGTACTCCGGCCCAACAACAACGGTCTCCCGCATCGCCGCATCGAGAAAGCGGCGCCACGACGGAGCAGCGGACAGGACGAACAGGTTGCCGATGATGAAGATGCCGTGTGAAGCCCTTGACAAGGCGACGTTAACCCGATCGTCGCGTCCCCAAAATGGGTTTTCGTCCATCGGTCTTTGCGAACACGTCGTCACCACAACTGCTACATGGGCCTCATGTCCCTGGGTGGCATCGGCGGTTGTGACGAGTATCCGCTCCTCCAGTCCTTCCTCCTTCACCAGCTGACCAATTTCCGCCGCCTGGGTTGAATATAAACATATACACCTTACGGTGACGTCTGCCGCAAATGTCCGTGTGAGCTTCCACAGGATCCTCATCGCCGTATGTGATTGAGCCCAGTTCGAAGAGGAGCGAGAGACCACGTCCGGTTCGGCGTCGCTGACCTGATGAATCAGAACCACCGGACAGTCCTTCACAGGAAGCCCAAATCCCGTCTGGCTCGTCAGCAGCGCCCGGTCAGCCGCCTCACGCCCCGCAACCAGCCGCTCGCCATGGCGCTCATAGAATCCGTTGTGAATGGCCCTCACAATGGCCGGGTGTGACCTGTACGAAATGTAAAGGGTGGTTACCTCACAACCGGCGGAGACATCCAGGTTCTGGATGATTGTGTCCAGACCAAAGCCGACACGGACCGCCTTCGGAAGCGACGGCAAGTATACCGACAGCTGTCTTCTGTCCCCTGTCACTAGGAGCTTGCGGATCAGGGGCAGTTGAGCTACCAATGACAGTATTTGGACATAGGGGGCCTGGCCCGCCTCGTCGATGACGACGTGCGTGGCATTGGAGAAGAGACCCGGAACTTGCTCCGCAAAACTGAGCGTAGCCAGGCAAACCTTCCGCTCCGCTTTCGCCCGCAACACTCGCGCAACGGTCGCCTCCTGGGCCAGTCGCGGATTGCGCTGATGGTCGCGCAGATATTTGACCACTTGCCTCCTCGCCTGATCACCCAGCCCCTGCTGAAACTCTTCCGCCTCGACTGCCACCGCCAGCGTGTGCCGCGTGACCGCCCTTATCTCATCCGCATACCTCACCTTGCCGCTCCCTGAAAACAATGCAAGCATGGGCTCTACCTGGTCGCCTATCGCCAACGCGTGCTCCAACTCCAACGCCAGCTTAGACACGGCGACATTCGGCGGAGCCAAGCAGACCACTCGGGCATCAGGTTCGGTCTCCAGGATCTTGGCGACAATGGCAGCTGCCGTAAAAGTCTTCCCGGTCCCGGGTCCGGCCTGCTGGAAAACGACCCTTGGCGCCGGATCCAACATCAGAGCAGCTGTCTCCCGCTGATCTTCCCTCAAAAGCGAAACCGCCCCCCTACTCAACTCACATGCCGCCGGTGGTGGAAGATGCGCCACATCTCTACCCAACAAGATGGCCATGATGCGCCCCACCGGCATCTCGGGATCCTGTGCCAAACCAGAGGGAATGTGCGAGGCGAACAGCAGAGCTCGGTTCCGCAACGACTTCGTGGACACCATCGGCTTGAGCTCAACGAGATCCACCTGGCCATCCCTCAACGCCTCAAACTCCGCCGTGTTGTCCCCACCTTTAGCCATTTGATGAGCCAGAACCACTTCAGCGTGCATTACGTACCCCTCCTGAGTGAACTCCTTCTCCACAAAGGTAATGTAGCCGGAAGCGTACGGCTTCCGGTCACCACCCCCTGCACAATTGTAAGCACTCACTGCACCATCCTGCTCCCAAAGATCAGTCATCGCTGTGAGTTCGCCGACGCTCTCTGCCAGCTGCGAGAACGAGATCACTACCTGGTTCTGCTGCGGGACCTCCTCGACCACTGGGCCTACTCGCAAGGTGTACCGAGCTTGGTCAGCCTTGATCTCGAAGCGCTGACTCGCCAGTGCAGCCGCCATGATGTCCTCCCCCAGCCTGACCTTGTCCCATCCCATGGACCTGGTGAAGGGAAAATCATAAGTCTCGTTCATTACCTCAACAGCAACGACGACTTTGGCCTCAGCCTGGACAATCTCATTTCCCATCGACAGCGGAAAATCACTCGGGAAGAGGTAGTCTCGAGCCACCAGCACCAATTGCGGCCGACGCACAGTGAGAAGCCGAAGCCGAAGAGGATGGCTGGGCTGGACCAGCATATCATCCATGCCTGGCGCCAAGTGTCGACGATACACTTTTGCCATACTGGGCAGCTGCGGCGCAGCAACCATTGCGGACTTCAAGTGCATGTCACCCTTCCTGTCCCTCTGCACGTCCACAACCAGTCCGACTACTGAGTCCAGCGGTCCCTGATCCACACGGCCAACCTCAGTCGCCGTCGCCTTGTAGTTCAAACGCGAGTTGGACCTGAAAAACCACTCACCCTCTTCAGCCCATCCGCTTGGCGTGCCGGTTAACTCATAGCTAACCAGTCTCAGGCAATCACCCTTCTCTAGCGGACGAGTGACTTCCGCCAAACCGTTCGGCACCAACACCAGAATCGGCCAATCAATGGCAAACTTGTCAATCCGAGCTGCTATCACCCCCTCAGGCCTGACCTGAGCAACGAGGTACCAATGAGGCTTCCTTGGCCTCTCACGAAATTCCTCCTCTGGGCGCTGCTCTTCCAATTCGAACTTGTCAGTGGCCGTTAGGCCTGAAAAACTCTCCAACACCACTCCATCAGCATCGCCCGGCACCAAAGGCTCGCGATTCGACGGGCCACTTCTCTCTTCTCGTACACGCAGTTGCTGTGCCAAGAGAGCAGAATGCTCTTCTCTACCAAACCCACCGTCTCCCGACTCTCCAGCAGCGTTCGTAGTCGAAACACCACGCTGCCCCGCAGGCTCGGAGACTTCCATTGCACCGTCCGCTGCAACATTATCCTCCTGCACAACCTCCATCTCTGTTCCCGTCTTATCCGTTTTCAGTGGCCCGCAGGCCTCACCAGGAGGAGACTCCAAAGTTTCCTCACCCGGCACAATTCCCTTTAACCCTAGTGGGTCCGTAGGATCCACGAACGGCGGACCCTCCGGATCCATTCCCGACTCCGAACTCGCACCTTTTTCATCACTTTTCAGTGGCCCGCAGGCCGAAGACTTGGAGCTTTGACGAACAGTTTTTTTAGATTTTTTAGGCATCTAAAAAAAACAAAATATTAAACAGTAATAGTAAAAGTAACTCAAATTTCCCTGGTAACCCAAAGCTTAAGTCTTCGAAAAAAAACAACAAAAAAAAACTTATGTCTCCCAACAAGATATCCCTCCCACTCCATAGGGGAAAAATTGTGATGAAAAGAACAAATGAAAGGTACAAAACGGGAGGATGGAAAATGGAATGGACGGAAGATACCGGTGAGACGGACAGGGGTGTAACCTTTCAACACCCATCCTCCCGCCGCCACAAGACATTACAACAAATGCCTATCCTTAAATGGAAAGGAACGAATAACAACAGTCCGATGACACCGGCGGACAAAATGGCGATCTGTGCATAAGATAAATGTCTACTCACACCCAGGAAAGGAAGAGCACTTAAGAGATGTTCCCAACACCTCTCTGTGCAAACCACAATTAATGGCCAAACGACCTTGGGAAAGGAATGGTGAGAGGGAAGGGAACGAAGGAACAACCTCAGGGTGGGGAATTGGTGAAATGGCAACAAATTGCAAAGGGAACAAAGACCATTCGTCACCCGGTTGCGCGCCCAGATTAGAAATGGCGGTGAAGGGTAAAACCGAATAACAACCGGTCCTGCACAACGACCAAAGGCCATCCCCACCAAAACAGGCAAAATGTCAACCAAAATCTGTGCTGCACAATGGAAGACCAAGCACTAAAACAAAATAAATGTAGAAAGTGATTAAATGTATCAAATTGAGTGAAAAAAAAACTAAATTAGAATAAATAAAATACAGATCACATTCTAAAATGTCGACATGCTAAACCTCCGTAACACCAAAATTCTGAACCCTAAAACCAACACCAAGCCCACCTGTTGTACCATCACTTCTGTACAGCCCACAAAGGCATATCAGCCCACACAGAAAACCAATTATCCCTAGTATCACCAGTAGCGGGACAAAAGGGGCATAGCACCAACCTCGAGAGCTGCTGATCGGACTTTTCAGTTGCGCACAGCGCCAAAACACTTCTTGATCCTCCAACTTTCGATCCGGCAGATCCACCTGATAGATCGGCTCACACTCCGTTTCACATCGAACTGCACAACTGCCCTGGCGAGAAAACACCCCCTCACGAAAGGGACTAACCACCTGTAGGGCAAGAATTAAGACGGAGAGAAAGCGAATAAGAAACATCGCCAAAATAGCAAAATAATTCTAACATCGGAATCGTGAAGGTTCCCCAACCAAATAACCAAAAACAACTCCTCGCCTCACTGATTTCTGCGAAGGTCACCACTCGGCAACACACCGTCACGCATGACCAAGAAGCAATTTAGCAAGAAAAAAACTATCTTAAATCTCATCTGGTTCTTCCCTTAAGATTCCGCACCATATCCAAAGATTTACCCTCAATCAGCCACTCCATACGAGGATAACGGAAAAGATCATCATCCGACTCATCAAACTCTTCCTCAACGACTGAATTAAAATCAGACATTGTACTGGGTCCTTGGTACCTTAAATCCCCCCATACATTCGGGAAAGCATAACCTTCCTCATCACCAACCGAACCCCCAGCTAAATCCAAACATTCTCTCGACCCATCACGAAAATAAGAAGATGGCGTGAAACAACGAAGAGTAGGTGCACCATCACCAACCGCTTTAAATTCGGAGAAAATCGCATCAAAATCAAAATTAACAAAAGGCCACTCCTCAACCGAGAGGCTGATCTCAAATTTTGCAACACAATCCGGAGTATCCAGATTTTCAGAACTTTTCAGTGGCCCGCAGGCCAAAAATCCAGTCGAATTAGCACAACTATTATCACAATTGCCAGACATCTGCAAGAGGAAAAAAAACAATACTAAAAGGGGAGAAATAAAATAAAACTTCCGACCAGAGCGGCGGAATAAGAAAAAAAATGTCAGGAAGAATAATGAAGAAAAACAAGCAAACGACCAGTGAGAAAACAACACTGTGGAAAGGGAAAACGGAAAAAGAAGGCAAAAACATCCATAAAAGATAACCCCGCAAATCGGGGAGAAGAGGAAAAAAAACGGGGACGGGGACAATAAATCGGGGAGGTAACTAACTAACCTGATTCTACGCGTAACATAACCCCGATATGATTGACTTGTTCACTCACCCCTTATCCAGATTCCTTACCAGGCTTGATGCCATAACTTTGTCAAAGGTTGACATAGTCCCGCCAACTTCCATTAAAGTGTGTGAACCGGCTCCCACAGCTGGTACACCAAGTTTAAGATCTTTCCATTCAATTTAAGATCTCCTAGCACCATCTTACCAACACCACCAAGGTACAGTCATTAAATAACCCCTTGGTGCAAACATGTATAATAGCGGTCCAACCCCGTCCAAATTCGGAAAACGAGGCCTACAGGTAAGCTGCTCTACTGCCTGCTCGTTTAAGATCTCCCTGCTGCAGTTAAGATCTGTTACGGTGTCATTCCCCAGCCTTACCACGGGCCACGGCTAATATGGCTAGCTCCTTACCAAGTGGAACGAACCTTTGCAAAACACTACAAACCTACGCCCACAGTCTATTTCCCTGTTTAGGGACAGTTTAAGATCTCCCTATCTAATTTAAGATCTATACAGGACATTTTCGCAAGACCCTTGGTGGAAGTAACTAAGAGAATATCATGACTACGATTCATACTGTAGCGGTCTTGTCCGACTACAAAATTTAACCTACACTAGGACATGGTAACAAGCTATACCGTCTAGCATTTTAAGATCTCTACACTCGGTTTAAGATCTCTAGGACCCAAAAAACTATCTTACCAAGTTCGCAAGCAGGAACGAACAAGTCCATGCCGTATGTCCTTACCACGGACACCAAATGTAGCACAACCAACCACGAGGATAGACATTGACCCTCGCCATACCTCTAACAAGTTTAAGATCTCTAGGACCCTGTTAAGATCTCCTAGGTCCAATACTCCAACCTTACCAAGCAAAAGCGGCCCATGGGAGAGATGAAGTCATAACTCACTTGTTATTAAACCGAATCGAACCTAACTCGGCTAGGACCACAACATGATGTTGTAAAGCCCACGATAACAATTTAAGATCTATAGATAGCTGTTAAGATCTGCCCAGGACATAACACTGACTTAACCAAGTCCACCTGATACTGTTTCACTCAAACACAACCAATTCACTATGACACAGCCGTACTCAAACCTAATTTGGTACAACTACTGTCCAACTTGTACTCAACAAATCCAGAAAGTTTAAGATCTTTTCGCCGAGTTTAAGATCTCTTAGACTACCTTAGGCGATCCAACCGCCCACTAAAAACGAGAAATAGCTAAAATGCTAATAAAAAACAATATTCTCTGACCACAACTTTACCAAGTTTGCAACACATAATGACATTACTCCACAATTTCGTACTCCAAGATTTCTAGGTACGAATTAAGATCTGTTTTTTTATAAATATCACCACATACCCAAGTTTCTTAGTTCTTAGTTCCCTTCTCCTTTCAATCCAATTCCTTTTCCCTTTGTCATGATAATCGAGATCGATTCCTCGACGACTCCGCTCCCTCCGACAAGGAGAAAAGCGAAAATAAATTGCGCACACGCGATCGGTTTGTACTTTTCAACTGCCCGCAGGCAAAAAGAGTGAAGTGAGAGAAAACAACCAGTCGACCAGCTGTCTCTCCACACTCCCATCCAGGTTTAATCGACCTAAACCTTTGTCTCTGTTCCTTTTACCGCACGTATTCACAAACTTGCCCATAAAATAGGCACAAAATATGGTGTATAATCCCCTGCTTAACCCCATATTTCATTGAATATATGTATTCCACAGTATGTATTTAAACAATTCCCTTCTTTCCAGCACAAAACAATTAAAGTGTTAGAAAATACCTCACGGTATGGACAACGGAACTTCTAAAAATATTGGACAACTTCCCCGCATCGAGTTGGATGACACTTTTGAGTGGAAAGACCTACCACTCCTCTACACACGGATGTGCCAGCTCGGCTTGCCACTCCTCTTCGGCGCCGTCCAGATTATCCTGCCACCAAAATTGTTGGAGAAACACCTGCCCAGCTCACGCGACGAACTTGAGACCAAGTTACAACAGGCAATGGGCAAGAACAAAAAGGGTTTCATTGATGTGAAGTAAGTTTATAGTACCTTGCATTCAGCCTAAACTAACACCTGAAAGTCTCACAGGAAAGTCGCCGTTAGGGTTCCAAAGCCCAGGCGAAGTGCAGCAGCTACCGGCACCTACACAGCTGGACAAAATGACGGCATTTTTAGCTTTGAGTACGTCAACAAGCCGCGCGGCCTCCACTCATGGCTGAAAGATGACTTCACTGCTGAGCCAATTCATCGGCACAAAGCCACCGAAGTGTAAGTATCTTAAGTACCAAACAGTTCAAAAAAAAAAGATGCATACTATTAGTTAATTTTAACTCATGCTTACCTGAGTTGGCTAGGCTGTTGTGTGAAACTTTTTCGCTCTTTAACAGCCTGCGGGCTACAGAAAAAACTAAATTTGTCTCAGCAGACAAGGATATATCCCTTCAGAGCCTTCTGGAAGAGTCTCAACGAGCTGTCCAAGGCGCAAGACTCGCAAATCGAATATGCCAGTGACATTCACGGATCCGTGGTGCCCGGCATTCCTGTCGGCGAACTGCTCGATCTCATCCGGCAGGATCCTAGCTACGGATGTGGCACGGAGGAGTCCGGCGGAGAAGCCGGAACCAGCAGTGGCAAGACGAAAAGAAAAGCATTGGAGGGGATCGTGACTCCCTACCTATATTTGGGTGAGTCCATTTATTGTAGGCCTTAAACGCCCATTCTCATAGACCGACCCCAGTCGTTCTTTGGCATCCACCAAGAAGATTGCGACATCGCTGCCCACAACCTGCTGATTTACGGCAAGCCTAAGGTAGCCCTCTTTCTTTAACCACATTACCTAATGCCTCACCTCTTCTCAGCACTGGTACGCCATACCTTCAGCTGACATCCCTCTGTTGAAAGAGTTCTGCAGGGAGCACTTCCCCCAGGACTACGCACAATGCCCCCAGGCGCTGCGCCATAAAGTTTTTATGGTGCATCCGCAGCTCCTCGTGGACCACGGCATTCGTGTCCACGAAGCTGTAAGCCTTAATTAAATCTACCTCTACATACGCGAGCCTCCCCTTCAGGTCCAAGACGTGGGACACCTGATTTTCGCCTTTCCCGGAGCGGCGCACTTCGGTTTTAACCACGGACCCAACGTGGCGCAGGCGGCGAACTACTGCGACCCGTCAATGTTCCCGTTCAGTAAGCTTTCCTTATGTCCGTGCGAGAACCTGAAACATTTCCACTTAAGTGTTTGACGCTGTCGGCACCCTGTGCCACTGTTCGGCAAATCCTCCCGTGGATCTGCGACCTGCCTACCTGCGCGACTTATACCGGCTTAAGAAGCGTCTTCCAATGCTGAACATTCAGCATATCGAGATGTTCTACGACTGGTGCTACGAACCCTGTCGTCAACACGAACATCAACTTCCCTTACCTGCCAAACCGGAGTCCGTGAACGCGGAGGACAATGAGGAATTCGTGGCCGAGCACGAAATACGAGCCCAGCGCTACCGCAACACTCACGCTCGTGCTGTCCAGCTCGCCAGTATTCTTCGTGAACTGGAGGAGGGACAGATTGACGGCGAAACCGCCGCGCAGCAGCTGAAAATTCCCAGCTCCTGGCCCTTCAAGGTTACTGAACTTGACCCCTAAGTCCTCAACTAAAATTTTAAGATCAAGTTCTCCTCTGCGGCAGCGTCGATCAAACATCTCGACGAGGAAGGGCTTAAAGAACGCAAATATCATCGTACCCGTCCGCCTTGCGCCACGTCATCCCGTCCCCCGACCGCTCCGGCCGGACTGCTGTTCAACAACAGGCCATTTAAGTACGAGGCGAAGTATGGAGACTCATTGTACTACACATGCGTGCGAGGAGAGTGCGTTACAGGTTGCACTGCACGCCTGATCATCCTGTGGGACGACTCCAGTCATGTGCTCGGAAAGATAATGCAATTCCCGACACATAGGATACCAAATTGAAATATTGTATGTTCAACTCAATACACTTTGTATAACTAGCGCCTTTTTTACTAATTAAATTTCACAACCCTTGGTCTAAGGTTATAAACAGGTGATTTTGGAGTTTCATCCTGTGCCTTTTGTCGATTGTTAGTAATCTCCTTTTCTTTGTCACTTGTCAGCGGCCCACAGGCCAATTTTGGGTCCAAATTACCTTCCTCGCCACGGTCCACGTCCAGTGTTCTTCCTTCAGCTCCGCACTTTTCCGGGTCACCTGCACTTGCTCGTTCCAGCCCAAGCCGCTCTTCCTCCGGCATTTCGGGAACTGTGCATGCAGGTCCCAACATCTCGAAACAGCGCTTGATCTGATTTACATGTAGTCTCTTAGGTTTGGAATTCGGCGCAGTGCAGCTCAGTACTGTTGCATGCACTCCATCCAACTCAACCACCCGAAAAATACCTTTCCACGGCAGATGGAATTTCTTAGACGAACCAATCCTGCCGTCATAATTCCGCACCAAAACTCGGTCTCCCACCGCGACTTTCTGTGGTCTTACCTTCTTGTCGTACTGCTCCTTCATTTTTAATTGAGCCTTCTCATGCTCGGCTGTCGCAGCACTCCAAGCACGTCGCAAAGCCACTACCAGCCTTTGCTTAAACTCCGTTCTATCTGAGAGGGCCACTGGATCCCTTATCTTCGGATCCAGTATTTGATCCACACAGAAAATAGGGTCCCGGCCAAACATTAAAAAGAAAGGCGACTCACCTGTCGAAGCATGGATTGATGTGTTGTAACAGAAACATGCGGCATCCAGAAACTCATCAAAATCAGGATCATCTCTGGTGATGTACTTGGCCATGATATTGTGAAAAGTCCGAAATGTACGTTCAGTCGCTGCATTCCCGTGACTCCAATGCGGACATGCATACTTCTTGTTGATGTAGAGCAATGAGCAGAAATACCTGAAAAATTCTGAAGTAAATGCCGAAGCATTATCAGTGACTAGCTCTAAACACCCCCCAAATTTAAGATAGCAGTTAGTAAAGAACACATGTGCGATGGTGCTGGCTTTCGTGTCTGGCACTGGCACCAAAATAACATATTTGATGAACCAGCATACAATGTTCAAAATATGCTTATTACCTCTTTGGGTCAAAGGAAAAGGACCGGCAAGGTCCATTCCTACCCTCGCGAACAAACTGGCAAGTGATGCACAACTGGCAAGTGATTCACAACTTCACCCAAGTGATCACATCAGAACGCATTCTAGGCCAGTAGTACTTCCTGCACTTAGCAAGAGTTTTCCCCAGGAGGGATGAGTGAAAGGACTCAAATATCAATCCCCTTAGCGAAATCGGAACATAGATCCTGGGGATCTGTCCTGATTCTTTGTAGTAGAGGACACCCGATTCCATTTTAAAATTCACTGTACCGGCCGCAAAGACGTCCTTCTCTTGATCATTAAGTCTAACAGGAAAGTCACAGGTCTGCAAAAAGGTCCAACGCCAGATCCACTTCATGGGACGAACCATCTTGATGTCTTAATGTCAGCGTGGATACAATTGGGTCCACCACCTCTCTTGAGTTTTGATTCACAACCAAACCCACCGGGAATTCCACAATGTCCTCTAGCTCTTCCAGATCACGTACCTCACTCAGAGTTGTCTCCTCAGATGCTCTCGATAGGGCGTCGGCAAGGGTATTCTGCTTACCTGTAATGTGAACTATCTTAACCTGATAGTTCTGCAGTTCAATAAGCCATCGAGCCAGTTGAAGATTGTTCTCCGACTTCTTCAAATGAAATGCTAAAGGCTTATGATCGGTGTGCAGTTCAATATCGGACATGTAGATAAATGGCCTAAACTCCCTCAAAGCATAGATTATAGCCCGAGTTCTACCTGGACCGCTGGCCATTTCCTTTCAGATACCGACAAGGTCCGACTACAGTACGAAATTGCCGAAAAGGTGTTAGTAACCTCATTTTAGCATCAGTATTCCTCCTTGTCCAGCCGTGGATGCATCCGTAAATACGTGGAAGGGTTTAGTGTAGTCTGGAAAGATTAGATTGGGTGCCTGTGATAACAAGTCTGACCTTGTCAAACGACTCCTGCTGAGACTTACCCCACTCAAACTTAGCACCTTGCCTTTGTTCTAACTCTCCCAGTTGGATATCTTAAGTCGTTCAATTTCACTTGTCACTTGCCCGCAGGCAAAGATTTTATCAGAATGCTTCAGTTCAAACTCACTCACCAATTTCACATCCGGAGTCTGAATCGTCTTAGATTGAATTTGCACAATCGAGTTCATAGCTCCCGACGATTTGTCCTCCCCTCCAGATCTGCTGGTGGAACTCCGCATGTACATCTTTACGAGGGATTTGACAAGGTCATCAAGGAATCCAGGTGAAACTCTAGATGTTACAGAAGTCTGCTCCGACTCTGGAGTTTCTTGCTGATCGTGCCTGTTTACATGTTCAGCCCATCTAACTGGCCTGCTTCCACAATAACTACATCTAGGACTACTCGAACGACTCCGCTGACCAAAGCAGCTTTGTCGCTCTCTTCCCCAATTAGTGCTATTATTCCTACCTTCGGTTGTCTGCTGCCATTGAGTATTTGGTCCCCCATATTGCCTAAGACCCATACTTTCATTACCTTGGTCAATAGTCGTCCAATTGCTTCCCGTTTGTTGTCCAGTGTTGTCTGGCTGCATCATTGGCACCTCCTTCAGTGCATTCAACACCTGAGAAAGTTGACTCGCTTCATTACCTCCGTTAACCAGTAGCAGGACCTCTAGCTCTTCTGCTTGAGCCTTCACTACATCCAGATTTTTTGTCTGAGTTAACCCAATCAACCGGATTAAGAAACTCAAGTTTGGTCTGAGCCGATCAAGAAATTCTTCGCAAACCTTTTCCTTGCGAATGGGCCCGCTCAGCGATGGATTGGTCGATTCCACCAAAGGAGTAAGTCGCCTAAGAAACTGTGCCACGGATTCGTCTTCGCGTTGCCTGCACACAGCTAGTGTTCTTTTGGCTACTTCACGTCGTTGTGGCGAGTCAAGCTTGGTCCTCAATCCAACCAGCGCAAGCTCGAGAGTATCCGTCTCTGCTGCTGTCAGCTCCTTGAACAGTGCTCTGGGAGTGTCTCTCAGCGCCAGCTTAAGTCGAGTTACTTTGTCCTCCTCGGTCCAGTTCTTCCCTGCAACTGAAATGTAATCTTTGAAACGCTCGGCCCAGTCATCAAAGGCAAAAACGGACTCCTCCCCAAACACTTCCAAGCTGGAGTTTATGGAAAGTGCACTAGAGAGCATGTTAACCCCGAATACCATGTGACCATCTTCGGGCTCGTCATCCTGCAGCATTGATAACACGTCCTCCAGGGATTGCCTTCGCGCACTGCGCAGAATACTCAGCTCGAACGAATCTCCGCTCTGTTTCCTGACCACGCTAATACTTCTCGCATCGCTCTCGCTGTTCGGCTTTTCCAAATCTTCGACTCTCCCCGTGAGTACTTCTAGTTGACCCTTCAGTGTTTCAAAATTGGTGTTGGAGCTCTGAATGATGGAATTAAGGGTCCTGTTCAAACTTCTGAGAGAACGATTTACCCCCTCTTCCAATCTGACTAAATCGGAGTGAGACTTCTCCATATCAGACACTTTTAGAGTTGTGACCCCCCACCAGAGCTTTTTGTCGATTGCCGTGATCGGCACAAACTGATTGTCCTCATTTTGAGTGTTTTCACTTGTCAGGTGCCCGCAGGCTGAAGAACCCGATCCAAAAGGACCGGAGCCAAGCCCCTGAGGGCCACCAAACGGATGCATCGTAGCTAGTAGGCTTCAAAAGAAATGTTTTGGTAGTTTTGAGGGTTATCTAAAAGTATTGTTTTTTTTAAATCAAATAATAATAATTAACCAATTACACTGGGATATAAATTTACCCGGGTAGCTTTCTCCCAAGGACCCATAAAAGAAAAAAAAGGAAAAATATATCCCAACCATCAAAGTTTAAAAAAATGAGAGCAAGGTCCGTCGGCTATCGGGTACCACCCGGGGATCGGAGGTACAGCTTGATCGGCTGAAACTGTGGGACTACCTTTCGCATTGAATCTCTCGTTCCCACACATTTTCCCGACTTCCGCCAACAGTTTAATAATTGTATGCCACTCTAACTAATGGATTTCCGCTTACGGAATGAGAAAGTCTGGCGGATGGGACGGAAAGTGTCTGTGAGAAGTGGTCGGGCTGAACGGAAAGTGTCTGTGGGGAAAAAAACGAGAATGTGTCTAAGTGATCCCATTCAGACACTTTGTACTTTGGATCCCCGATTTGGACTTTTTCTCTATGAGGTTGATTGGTCTCTTGGAATTGGATAGACAGATTAATGGCCATTTTATTAAGTAATTTTAGTCCTACTTGGTCACCTGGGACTGACCATCTTTAATTTTGGGGGTTCCACACTTGTCCACAACCCTAGCTTGGCCAACCGCCTTTGACATTGATTTGAATGTGCGGAGCTATATTTTTTTGCTATTAGCTGCTTAGGCCTCAACTTGAATTCTGGAACATATGTCTTTTGAGCCAGTTGAATTTTAGCTTTTTTTTTCTTTCGAGCGCGCTCATCATTAGTACATGTACTTTTCAGTGGCCCGCAGGCCGGGAATTCCCTTTCGCTTCGTCGGACCTTCTCTTCTCGTTGTCGATGGATCTTTTCCCAAAAAGAAGGGAACCATCCGGTGCTACCAGT
>JAQIYK010000472.1:0-14090 GCA_034700465.1 Rotylenchus robustus
ATAAGGGAAAGAAGAGAGAGCGGCAGAGAGGCAGAGAAAAACGCACGCTGCAAAAAAAGGAAAGGGAGGTGGGAGCACGGAGCAGTGTGTGTATACTTATAAATTTGTGTGAAAAATTCACTTGTTCGGAGTATGGATCCAAATAAGAATATGGGCATTCCAATGAAAATATATCACTACGACGTCTAGAACTTGAATCAAATTTTTACATCTAAACGTTTATCTAAATTTCACTCCATTTCGGCAGGGGCGTAACGAGGCCCCCCGAACCGTCGGAAGGGAGAAAATTTTTCAAAAGGAAACCCTTTTGTCGGCAAAAAATACGCAAATTTTTTCTCGGCGCCGCGGATTTCCAATTTCTAAAGTTTTTTTCCAAATTTTAACTTTTCGTTAAAAACGAGTTTTTTCTAAACATACATGCATTTGATACTGAATTTTAATGATTAAGGATGTTGCTGAGTTTCTTTATGATGTCCTTTATGAGCTCAAAGGGAGAGTCCCAGTGTTGGTGGCATGTAACAAACAAGACATTGGACACGCCAAGTCAGGCTCCGTAAGTATTTCGCAAAAATTCAGAATTGATTTGGTTAAGATGGAGTTGGAATTTGGGTTTACAAATTTTAAATAAAAGTTCGATTTTTTCAAATTCGCACTATCTAATCCACTCCCCATTTCTTTAGTTGATACAAAAAAGTCTGGAACAGGAGTTCGGTCTTATTAATATTTCGCGTGAAGCAGCGCTTTCTTCGACAAGTGGTGAGTCTGAAAAGCGAATTCTGACCAGTACCGGGAAGCAATTTGTTTGGTCCGATCTGAAAAGCTGCAAATTGGACTTTGTGGAGTGTAGTGCCAAGGAGAATGAGAAATACACTTTGGTTCCAGTCACTCAATGGATAGACAACATTTGATTGGTTTTATTTTGCGCTGTCATTGTGAATGATTTTTTTAAATTATTTTTTGTTTGTTTGCAATGGCCTTTCAGGGGTTCTCAGGGCAATTACCCAACTGAATTCCCGATTTGATAAGATTCGGCAATTGATAACAGTAACATTGAATCTTCATTAAGAATTATCGATTCTGTTTATTGTAGTTGAAAGCGAGAATGGTGTTGAGTATTTCCAATGGCTATCCTTCCACAACTCCTTTCGCTGTTTTATCATTTTCTGAGAAAAATTCGTTTGCTCCCCCTTCCCATCACATGTACTCCGCATGAATAGATGAAGCCACCATCATCAACCCCATTCGAATGAATGGGTCGAAGAAAGGCTGGAATGGGGAGGAAAGTGCGGGGAAGAATAGGGCAAGGGACTGGGGGGGGGTGATCCCTTTTTGGAATGGTAAATACCTTCCTTCCCCTTATGCTCTCCCCCGTTCAGTTCAGTCAGGTTTTCGTTCACTGCGCGAGCTTCCCCCACCCCCTCCGCCTATCCCATCCGCTCTCCCTTTTTATCCCATTTCTTTTCCTTTTAAAAAATAAGCACCGTATGATGACTGATGATATACTCAATATTTTATGGTATTTCTTCCATTTTTCGCTCAAAAATATTGCCCAAGGAGCATCAGTCCCGGCGGTATGTATCAGTCCCCTTCATCTCCCCCGCCGAACTCCTTCGGACTTCGTCGCCACCCCAGCAACAACAATACCGTACCGTTGGGTGGGCCACCGAGTGTGATCTCCGCCTATTCCACCGACGAGATTGGTCCCCCGCGCCCCACGCCGCCGTATTCCGCACCCCGACAGCACCAAAGTGTGGCGAACATGCCGAGGGGAGAAAGGATGGACAGCAACAACAACGCCGACCCATGGAGCGGAGCATTTACAAAGGTTTGGAACAAAAAACAGCAGAAGATTAATGGTGGGGACGGATAGGTTGGGGGGGGGGAGTTGGGGATGATCAACAAAAAATGGGGATGGTCGTGTGAATGGGGCCATCTCCAACAACCAGTTTGTTTATTCGCGGAAGAAAGGCGAGGGAAAGGAAGGGTTTTGTTTGTCCTAATAAGTGGTTGAGGGGGGAGCATGACCAGGCGGGCAAGCCAAGCAACAATTCCCCCCCCCCCCATTCACACACTCGTTGCCAAGAATCGAGCCTCCTTTGGTGGGGTGAATTGGGCGGGTGTTTTGAGGAGGGGAACAAGTGCCCGGCGGAGGGCGAAGAACGACGAACACAACTCTCCAGTTGGACTTTCCTTTCTCCCCCCCATGGGTTTGTCGACAACCCGCGACTTTCCCTTTTCCTTCATTCCACCTCATTTCCTTCCCCGTAAAACACTTCCATTTTAGGCCTTCATGCATGAGGGCGTCGTCGGCACTGAAAAGGGGATGGTCGGGTCCGATAATGGCATGGGCGGCGAGGATGGGGACGTAAGGAGAATGATGAAGCCGTACCCGATGCTCAGGTACCGTACAACCGTACCCAACCAAGCAAATCCGCTGAACATCCTCAAATTGGCCCGATCCCAACCAGCCCCATTTTGTACAGCAAACTTGTGGCCGAGTTCGTCGGCACGTTGTTGTTCGTCTTCGTCGGTACCTTCCTTCCCTTCCCCTCCCTTTCCACATCCATCTCCGTTAGTCCCTTCTCCTTCCAAGGTTCCCTCTCCGCCGTCCGCACCAACCAATCGGATGATTCCGTGCTCCACGCCGCTTTTGCGCATGGCATCGCCATTTTCGTGTCGGTGGCCTCACTTGGCCACATCAGGTTGGTTCATAGATTTCGAATAAAAAATTCAAATTTTCGCTACAAAACTTTTATTCAAATGAATCAAAATTGGATTTATGAAAAGGTGCCCTCAATCAAGTAATGTTAGCATCCATGTTAATAATAGTACACCTCCAAAATTGGGTTAGGTGCATCCCATGCCCAAGTCCCCAACCCAATTATTCCATTCCCGATGCGCAGTGGGGGCCATTTCAACCCGGCGGTGTCGTTCGGCATCGCCCTGTCCGGCAAGATGAACCCCGTGCTGGGCGTGTTCTATTGGGCTGCGCAGCTGGCCGGCGGATTCTGTGCGGCACTCCTTGTCATGGTCAGTTGGTGGGTGGTTGGCTGATCTGCTGAGCCAGTTAATCCACCCATTCCATCCATTCACTCATCAGCTGGTGATCAGCCCGGAACAGTACCAATCGATAGTCGGTGGTGCCACCATTGTGCCTCAAAGTGCGCACTTCTGGTATCAGGTAGGAAGGAGTAGGACACACAATTTGGCAATTGCCTCCCAACAACCCGAACTTTGTTCCATCCCAACCAAGGCGGTGATTGTCGAGGCGGTGCTCACCGCTTTTCTAGTCCAAACGGCACTCTGCTGTGCCGTCGACACCAACCAGAACGCACTTGCCCCTTTGGCCATCGGAATGACCGTTGTCGCCGGCATCCTCGGAGGGTAATACTTAACATGATCTCGATCTGTGGAAATTTTGGTGTAAAACTTCGCTTTGATATAAAATCCGAAAATGGGAGTTTGGGCATATCGATCACTGGAACTTCTAAATTGGCAAAAAAGGAACTGTCGCTTCGCTTTAGTGCTTCGGTGAGTGGTGCTTCAATGAATCCTGCGAGGTCGTTCGGTCCCTGTTTGGCCGCATCAATGTTCCTTGGAAAGGTTTTTAACAACAAATGTTACTCAATTATACAATTAACTTTTTGCCACTCAAAAGGGTCCGACTGGCACCAAACTCTCCGACCCAATATGGTCCCTTCATTTTGTCTATTGGGCGGGACCCCTTCTCGGCGCCACTGTGGCCGCTCTTCTCTACAGGTTAAGCTACAGTGATAATTACAGTAATAATTAATGGGCAAATGGTCATTGTCATTGCAGAACTCTTTTTGGCCGAAATGGAAATCGTTTGCTTCCGTGATTGAATTATTATTTGGAACTTTGTCGCCATTTCTTACCATTAATTAACGATCACATTTTTGAGGCTTTCCCCATCCTTTCCCCGCTTTATACTTTTCAATTATTGCACTTTTATTATTATGTTCGAGAAAATAAATAGAATAAAGACAATATACAAACACCAAAAAAACATATGGTCCGTTTACAAAATGAGAAATAAACGCTTAAGAGATTGGACACACTTTTTGTGTGGTAAAAAACAACCAAAATGAATGGAGACCGATTTATCGCTCGTCCATTCATCCTTAACACAAGAAGCCTATCCTGAGAATCACACAACATTAGCTTCTCCTGCTACCACCATTCTGTGCGGCTCCTTGTGCATTGAGTCCGCGCTTTTCATGCAATTTCGTCAAGTGCATTTCGGCCCATTTGGAAATGACACCACGCTTGACCTGATGGGCTGTGTGCAATACATCCACGATGGATCGACTGAAGTCTGAAATTAAAGAATGAATAGCGAAAATGGTTAGTGATGGTGATGATTTTATCGATTACTAATACCCATCTTAACTTACAATACTCTTGCAAGGCTTTGATATTGAACTCCTTGAATGGAGAACGAGCAGCTTTTCTAACGTTGAAAATATGCTTCGGTGCCATCCTGATGAATTTGAATAATTAACTCTTTGGTCAATTCCAATAAATCACCTTCTCGCAATACGAGCCTCCAACGCTGAATTCAAATAAAACGCAACTCTGCCCTTCTGGCCCACTAAAATCTGGGCTTTCAAAGCCGATGGTGGCAGTCCATTACGTTTCTAAGTAAGGTTTAAACCCAATTTTTAATAGATCAAAATGTTATTTCGTACCATGCCGGGTGAGCGTGCATCAACTGTCCCATCAAGGTCGTAAGTGTCTAGAATATCGGGTATTTTATATCTTATTTTTCTATATATATTAACCAATGTACCAAATTCATGGATTTGTTTGAGTCCTCCTCTTTTCTTCCAAACCATCCAGCACTCGCCACACAAACTGAACATTTTATCAATTATCAAAAATTTATCATAATTTGTAGTAATTGATTAAAAACTACCGGAATTGCGAGTTCGCTGGTCCCCAGTTGTACCACATGTTTGATTCATCAACCTTCAAGGTGTTCAGCAAATTTAAGTTTAATGGGATGTTTTCTTTTTCAATAAAAACTTTATACCTAATATGTCTTACATTAATCCTGTTTTTGAGGATTCAATAACAAAAAAGGACAATTTTCAAACATATTTTGAAATTTATTAGAAAATTATACATGCATATAAGTAAACAATTAAAAATTGAATATGGAACCTTGCAACTTTCGCAGGGTATTTTAAGCAAGCCATGAGGTCCAACCAGGTTTGGATTTGCTTTGTTGTAGTTCGGAATGTATACTTGTTTCAACTTGTTTTCTTAAAATTGTTTCGATTTTATTTTCCGCTCGTTCTACGGTCATTATCGTCTATTAGTAACCTTGTTCCGCATTTTTTGACTTTTGCAATTCGGAGTATCGCGAAGTGGTTTTCCACATGTAATAATACTCCACAATATCTCGCATCGATTTCCACGGAAGCTGAAATATTAAAAAATATATGAAAACAATCAATGGATGGTACGAACACAGTCCAGTCTGATGTCGTGGAAATCTTTCCCGTACTTCTCAATTGCATCCTCAAATAAAGTCGACTCAGCCGCAGACCTGGCAAAAAATTTGGCCTTATGAACTCTATGGATATAAATACCATTCCTCCAGTTGATCTCTGCAAAGTATTGGACCTCCTAAGCTAACCTAAAATATTTTTGCTCAAAGTACCAACCATTTTTACAATTGTTTTGTTACAGTGTTATGCGAAGTCACTTTGTCTGCCTCGAGAGGATAATGCATTTTGTCGGGAGGAGGAACCAAAAACTTTGTGGCCTTAAATATAAAACTGATCCATCAATTTCCAAAATAATAATGGTAAAGAAAACACCGACTTGTCCCAAATCGTAGTTGGCTTGGTGGAGCAGTGCCATCGCATGCAACAAAGTGATGTCCCGAGAAGCGACAGAGGCCGTCTGATGGAGCGTGGTCAACTTGGTGGAGGAAGAACTGTCCAATGCTCGCGAAAAGGTGCCCACGGCGCTAAAAAAAAGTCAATATAACCAGAAATGAAAAAAGGAAAAAACAACAGACCGTGCGATGATCAAGAATTGATCAATATCTCTGTCGGTGAGATCGTGATGTGGGTGATAGACGACGAATTCACGCTCGGTCACTCGGATCCCTTTCCCCTTCTGTTGCGCTTCCTCGTCAATCTCACGATCCTTCTGATCCTCCGTTTCATCTGCCGATTCTTTTTTCTTTGCAGCATCTTCGTCTGTCTTTCTGCTGGTGAGTTCAGGAACTTCTGCCTGATGGCGTTCTCCGATCTCTATTCGTCCTTTGTCGGCTAGCAGTGTCTGATTGGCCGGATCATAGACCAACGAATAGAAAAAAGAGTCCTAAATGCCGAAAAATATGGTTGATTACCAATTTCTGAATTCTTACATCTCTGCCCAAATACAGTTCGCATGTTTCAACCTCGTTCAAAATCACAACGGCACATTTGCCGCGAATTTGAGTGGCTGGAAGTGTTTCGACAAGGCGCGAGAGAAACAGTTCATGTTGGCGCAATTCGCACAGTTGCGCGGAGTCCAGCTTCTCCGCTCCACTTGGAAGGCCAGCAAACCCGGAATTGACCGATTGGTCTTCTTCAGAAGGTTTCTTGCCCTCTTCGGGATCAGCTGGTCCATCAACATCTGTTTCCATCGATTCAACTCCGTTTATGTCGATGAATCCGCCATCTCCATTAGCGTTAGAGGTAGTAGGTTCGGTGGATTTGCCAAGTAATGTTTTGCGCGGTTTTGACACTGCCAAATAGGAAAAACAAAAGAATTTGCACATTTTTGCAAAAATTACGAATTTTGCTCTGGCGCTCGGCTTGGTCCGCAATTTTAAGCAACGAGCTGGGCAAATCCCGCCTACGGAAAAAACAAGTGACTTTTGCCTCGACAGCTCCGCTTGTTGTCTTAAAAAACCCCACTAAAATAATTCAAATCATTAAAAATAGTAGTCACCTTGTTTAGCTCCTCAATCCTCCGTATTTGGTAGGGAGTGGCTGGAAATGTTTCAAAGTAGACGTAATCTGAAAACAACCTGATGATAATTGTATCCATAATTGTTGAAACTCACCACCGACCCGGTACATGTTTTGCGCCATCCTAGTAATTTACGAAATGGTTGGCTAATGACCGTGGCCACGTGGGGACAGTGCTGAAAAGTGACCAACAAACCAAGCATAAACAAATTATTTGTGAAACTTACGGAATGAACAACGATTGAATGAATGAACTTGCAAGGAAGGGAGAAGTCACTGGAACTCGGAGTTCAGTCAGTTTAAAAAGTGAGCCTTTTCCAGCAGATGTAATTACTTCATGATGGAGAGAGGAGAAAGGGAGAGAGATGAGGTTAGCGAATTTATGTTTTCTGCTCAGAAATCAATATACAGCGCTAAAAGGAGGATGGGGATGAGGAGAAAGGGGGAGAAGGGGACGAACGGACAATTGGGTGGATGGTGGGGGGGGGGGGAAGGCAAAAAAAAAGAAAAGCGAAGAAAGGACGGTGCGAAATTGGAGGAAGGAAAAAGAAGGAAGGGGAGGGAGGGCCATTGGTGGTGGCAGAATGCTATAGATGATGTCTAACGCATTTTAATAAGGAAGGAAGGAAAACATAATGCTAACAAACAAACAAGCAACCAATGAATGGTGCCACATTGGAGCAATGCCAGCAGACCGGAACAATGGACCGAGAAAAAGGACCGCCATGGCACCAAAGTGTAGTTACTTCCAATTAATAATAATAAACAAAGGTGCATTTCGCACAGTGCATTGAACGACTTCGCTTTTGACCGTAGCACTTGCCCATTTGGTTTATTTTTATTTTTGGAGTACCGCTTGCTGGAGATATTTTAGCCAATAGTCCTTTTGATCAATTAACACCTTTCTTAAACATAAATTAATTAAATAAAGTTGTAACATTTAAAATCAAAACAATAATAGAAATAGGAACCTTTCAATAAAATATCAAAATTTATGCTTTTATTTATTGAAATGACTGTATGTACATATAGATTTTTAGCAAGTTTTATTAGTGTGTGTTTATCACCCGTTCCGCAAATTGAGATTTATTCTTATTAGGTTTGTGTGAGAAAATCCTTCACTTTGATATTACTTCTTTTTCGTCTGACGAGCCTAAATGATGGTAAAGGTGACTTCCGGTAAATAAAAATACAACATTCGTAGGTGTGTCCAACCCAAACTAAACTGCCCCCCCCCAATACCAAAGTACTGATAAATGTTTTGATCAAAAATCGAATACTTAGTTTGGACAAAAAATTTCGAACTATATATGTTCTTTGTTCATCAACAAGAAACGTTTGACTTCGGCAGAAGTTGAAAAATAATTTAATTTTTTCCACAATATATTTTAATTTTTTCCCCAAAGAAAAACCTATCAATTAACTCAGGGTGTATATAGGATTTTGCTTTGGGAGGGTGGCCTTGCAAAAATTTCAGCCCCAGTACTAGAGCCGGAGCCATACCCAGCACTGAATAAAAATAACCTCTTCCAGTTCCCGTTGTGTTTGTACTTCTAGTTGTCGAATTTCCGGCATCGTTAGTCCATACCACTCATCCATGGAACAAAAGAGCATCCGATGGGAGACCGTGAACAGTTTGGTGTAGTAGTTGAGCATGTACTTTTCGGCCAGTGTTTGTAGGCCGCGCACATTGAATTTGACCGTTACCTGTAAAAATTTGCATACAAATTAATTTATAAAAGCCAAAAAATCCGTTGCAGTTTCGATAATCAAAAAAGTAATTATATAAATTTAAAATTCACTTTATTAGAACAAATGATCCAATCAAATTTGCCACTCAAAAGTTTATTTCGGTAAAGGGTTAATTTTTGGCTTCAAAAAATACATACAAAAGTTACTCCTTGGAAAAAGCATCCAAAGAGTCGAAGTTTTTTTTACAATTTTTGAATCCCTTTTTCATATCCCATAAATTTTTCCATGTATGGTATTGAATTAATTAAAAAGTGGATACTATGCTAATTTGCTAATACCAGTTTGTAGGCGCACATTACTGGATTGCATTTTTGGCGCCAGTCGCCTTGCAATGGACCACGCTGAGTTTTCTTTGAGCGAAAATTAGATGGGCTGTTCTTCTCCTTCTTAAGTTCCTAAAATTATTATTATTATTATATTTGTTTTTCTTTTTTATTTGACCGCTTTGTTCAACTCCGCATTGTTCGCAATATCAATGTGCACAGTTTTGCAATGGACCAAGTCCTTTTGCTCCAAGTTATGCACCTTAAAAGTTATTTGCAAAGGATAATTTTTGAAAAGGTACGTCAAACTCTAATGCACAGTGCACACTAAATATTTGATGGAAAAAACTGAATAAAAATAAATTATCAGGTTGGGTCATAATCTCATAATTAGTTTCGCTTTTGTTTTTCAATTTATTTATTCAATTTATGTTAATCGAATCAGGAAATGTTTGGTACCAATATGTAGCCTAGAAAGTCTGCTGTCATAATAAATAAATAGAATTCCGTTAGCTAACTTGGATCACGAGTTATGGCCAACTCGTAGGGGCGATCTGATTATGCGATTACACGCCTATAGTCAAAACTCATATTTTCACGCGTCGAAACGGATAGAAAGATTTCCCAGTAAAGCTAAATGTGAGATTAGACCTCCGTCTAGTTCCTCCGTGGTTGCTCTATCCATCCCATATATTCATTTTGAGCTAATTTAATTAATTAGCGGAGTTATGGCCAATAGGTGCATTTCCGCAAAATTAAAGAACTAATTTAGATACAAGAAATTAGTTTATACCATTATAAAGTAGACATTATGGGTTTTATTTTGGTACCAAACATTATGATGATAAAATTATAACCAATAAAATTTCGCTCATAATTAATAAATTTTATTCAAATTGAAACAGGCTTATATATATCTAAAAAATCCAAAATTGTATTTTAATTCTATTTGACACTAACTAACTCAACCCTCACATTGTCCGTATTTCCGCGATCATTGTCACGATAAACAGTCTCAATGCGAATGAAAAATTTGTCTCCAAAGAAGTCTGAATTGGTCACTTCGGTCCGGACATATCGATATGGATGGTAGGAGTTCCAACTGTGCTCATGTCCTATCAGTGCTTTTTTACCTTTAGGGATAGCTCTAAGGACCAAAGCAGCTAGAAAATCGTTGAACAGCAATAGATTGGTGGTCGTTACCATAAATACCTTGTATGTGGCTTCGAAGCTTACTAAAATCGGATCATAAAAATTAAATAAGGGGCTATTAGAAGATGAAACCGTACAATGCTATCCATTGGATAAACAAAACTAAAGAAAATGTTGGATAGTATCCAACATTTTCCTTAGTTTTGTGATAGGCTTCAACTTATAAAAATAGCACCAACCTTTCAACGTTGTAGATTTTGTATGTGTATTGTCCCGAGTGAAATTCCCCATCAAAAAGCTGTTCATTCTCAAACGGTCGGTTCAGCACCCATTGTACACCTTCTCCATTGCAAGTTTCCTTAATACTGCCTCCTTTTTATGGCTAGAAATGCAAAGAAAACACATTTTTAGCTTAGTTTGAATCTTCCAGGATGGGTTTTGAAATCCATATTTTCCATATTTTTCCATATTTCGTGATTTTATCCATATTTCCATATTTTGGTCCATATTTCGCCAAATTTGAAATTTTTCGAAAAATTGACATTTTTGGTGAAAATTTGGACGTTTTCGGAGTTATAGCCCATAATTTGGAAAAACTTGGAAAAACAGGGGATAACGATAAATGCGGCATTGGAAATTTTCGCAAGAGTTCAGAATCAGATGTCCGAAGCATTCGGTGAAAAGGCGGATATGATGTTGAACGTTCGTTTTCTATGTTCAAAGCTATTCTAGCCGATAATCGAATGAGTTTTTCTTTCAAGAATCTCGAAATGCATCTCATTTGAAACTTCAACCAGGCTATTTGATCAATTTTATTTACGAAATTTTTTCATTCTATTTGATAAAATTATGAAAAAATTTGTCCATATTTATATTTTGTCCATATTTTGGCATTTTGTCCATATTTTAAAGATTTTGGTCCATAAATATGGTCCATATTTGGCGATTTTTCGTCCATATTTTTCGAAGCCCTAATAATTATTGGTACTTTGATTTTCAAAATAATTTTTTAAATTTATTTTACCTGCTTAGACATCATCACGATCGAATAGAGATTGCCAATTTCTTGCTCCGCGGTGGTCATTGGTAGTACAATTCGACTTTAAAACACAAATTTTGTTAAATTCAAACTATCCTCACTAGTCTACTTACTATTCTCTGCGTCTCATCGTTTTGCTTGGTTAGTGCGCCAAATAAGATGTGTGTATTGTCAACAAATATTAATGCTAAAAATTGGAAATGTAACTACTGTGTTTTAAAATTATCGGAAGTAGACATCACTTACGAGTCTAAAGAGAAAAATAAATTGTTTGCGAGTTGGGTTGATACCACCACTCACTAATAAACGAACATAAAATGGTGCAGGGAGGAGCGTAAAAAGCCCCTTTTTATGTTCGACGACTGATTGATACGAACAAAATTAATTTCGGAATAAAAGATGTGAAATAAGACTATTTTTGAGATGTATAAGTACATACAAACCCTAATTAGAATTAACAAACTGATTTTAGATAAATCCCTAATGTAACCAAAATTCCTAAAATGACAACAAATGAAAAGAGGAAAAAGGCAGATCAAAGTAAATTTGATGATAAATCAAACATATGTATAAAATTTTCAAACATTTATCCGTCTGATATTTTCTAGATTGGATTCACTGCAGTGTGTTTTTAATTGACAACTATTTTTAAATTTTAAAAAATACAAAATTGAAATTTATCTAATAAATTCATGTAATTTAACGCCTCTTCCAAATCCATTTTGCACGAGCGCCAGGTTGGTTAATCTGAAAATTTTATTATTTTTAAAAGTACCAGGTAGTAGCTATTATTATAATGGTTGGACCTTTTTGCGTTCTTTTTTCCTTGAGTCAGTACTGAGAAGTCCAGCTAAAAGATGAATAAGAAATCAATAATTTCTGATCAGATCCAGACCTAATCGTAGTCTCTCTTTGACTTGAGGGTAAATAGCAGCCAAACAAAGTGCGGTCCCTTGCCTCACTGCGCGAGGAATTACAGAAAGACCGCTAAAACCAGTAAGCTGTTTGGCATCTATATCTACTTGATCGAGTTTTCCAGCAACAATTAGAGGAGCTAACATAATCTCCCTAAAAACAAAGCAGATAATAACAACATGATTAGTATCTCGATAACACTAAAACTAGAAAATTAAAACATTAAAGTTTTACAAATAACATATAATCATTTACACAAACAAATAAGTATTAAAGATAGAAATGTAACATTTAAATTTTTTTAATGCTTCAAGTGTACCTTGCTTGCAGTGAACGAAATTCATCAAAAGGTTGTCCATTGACAGTTATATGACCAGACCCTTCCCGCACAGCGCATTTTACCATTGTCTTTTTGACTCTACAAAATGTATAGCTCTCCTTCTTTCCTGAAGAATTCTCGATTACCTTAAGTGATTTTTTTCCAAGGAGTAGAGTAGAGCTCAAAAACATTACCGGTGGTATTTTTGCCATAAAAATTTTCTTTTTTCCAAACGATCGCAGACCGGTGCGAAAGGAATTTATAAAAGATGCTTCCTGTTCTGCATTAGGTAATTGAAGCATGTATTCAAGTGCCATTACGAAACCCGCATACTGAATGATCAGTACATATAGATTATAGATATGTAACATTAGACAATAACTTCATTTGATTAAACCTCGTCGTCATCAATTCGTTCCATAAAACGGTCGCTTAACTGTGTTTTTTCCGTCCATCCCATCCCAACTGGCGCCACTTGCTTATTTAATTTATTAAGGGCAATATTGTCAGAATCTTCTAAACGTCTTTCTTCCCCTCTGTTTATTGCCAATTGTTGTCTGTCATAGTCGGCGACAAGTTTTTGTGTGCGCTTGTTGATCTCCTAAATTGCAATTTTATAAAGGCAGTGAGAATATGAGAATATTAAGCAATTACAGAGAGAAGTGAGTAGAATTTGGGCTTGCCAGTGAAGAAAAGTGGGTGATTAGGAGACCCTGTAATGTCAACATCCAATTTTTTTGGTTCTGGAAATATCTCTTCCGGCTGTTTTAGCATTGGCCGAGCCTTTTTGTGGAAGAGACTGCTAGGAAATAGGTAACAGACCGATGCTGAAATGTCACCCTAAATGCCAATTCCAATTAATAATGTATGTATTTGTTTCGTGAGTTACTTCACTCATCGTATTGGGATCAAATCCCATTATGTTCGCCAAATGTCTCCTTCCTTGTTCATATGCAAACTTCTCCTCTTCTATGACCATTCTTTTTTCCTGAGTCTTTCTAAGGTAAAGTTTCATCCCTTCGGAAATTTTCATAATCCGCTCACGCCTTTGCTTTTCGCGCATTGTTTCGGCAATCGAAACGCTCGAAGACTGTTCGGGTTCATCAATTTCAGGTGCTCTGAACAATGCCATAGTTGTGTTAAAATAACAAATGTTGGTGGGCAAACGATGATGGGCTATGCCCCGAATATTCCTCAGCGATGGAGTCCACATTTTTCTAAAATAAAAAATAAATATACATACATATTGCATTGATTTGAGGAATGTTTTTGACCGAACAAAGCTGCACTCTATACGCGCGGAAGTTTTTGATTTGTTAAATATGTAAGTAGTAACTATACATAGTATGTATGTACATCAAGGCCGTAGCCAGGAAAAAATTTCGGGGGGGGGATGATTTTTTTCTGGTCCGATGATTTGACGACCTTTTTTATTCGCGCCGAAAAGTCGATTTTAGGGGTGCATTTTTATTATTGCAGCAAAAAATCGATTTTTAGGGGGTGTATTTTTGGGTTGAGAGCTCAATTTTCTTAGGCGCCGCGCGAATTTTTTTGCTAATTTTGAGAACTAAAAGGGAAATTCTAGCGAAAAAACTATAGTTTCGAAAATTTTTAGCGATTTTTGAAAACAAGAGGGGGGACCCTATTAAAAAATTTAA
>JAQIYK010000473.1:0-14084 GCA_034700465.1 Rotylenchus robustus
ACAGTAACACTTCTTTTTTTATTTTTCCTTTGTTTGTTTTTGTCGATTTGAAATTTGCAATATTTTGGCGTTTTTTTGTTTCGTTCCAATTGTATTTAGAAAAACTGAGTGAACAGTTTACTAGTGAAAAAGAGTGTATCTCCTAGCTCCTAGATTTAATAAATATTTTTTGTATTTTTTTCAAATTTTAAAGACCCTCCGTAAACATTCTGCAGCGGATACGACAACGTTTTCGGCGCAATGTCGGGGAGCAGAAACGCCCGGTGACTGATTTGGACAACATTATGGTGGTACGTATATTTGTAAATTTGGCTTAAAATTTTTTCAAAATTCGAAGATACAAATAGTAATTAAAGAAGGTTGGGATTTTTGAATTTTTAGGTGACATTAATTTTTCGTTTGTTAATTAAATAATTATTTTGTCCGCCATGATCTGTCTAGATATGTTTAAAAAAAGCAAAAAGCATTAGATAGCGTATTTTCAGTAAGTTTGCACGAGGGTACAATTTTTCTTTTTGAACCCCTCTTAATGAGTTAAAATTGGTGAAAATATGGTATTTGACATTCTAATTTTTAAAACTTACGGCCATTAATTTCATTTTTGTTCGAACTATGGATTCAACCACATATATCTTGACCATCTCCCCCATCTTGATCAAAAAAATCCATCAAATGATCGATGGATCGGTTGGACCATATTGATCCATTCAAAAAATTATGAAAAGTTCTGTCGAATACCAATGCCCATAGCAGGTTCTGAAGAGTAAATGTGTTGACATACAAAAAATCTAAAATATTTTTTAAACGGAAATCGCCCCCAGCCTATGTTGAGTTTGAGTAAAGTTTTTGAAAAATTGATTTTTTAAAATTTCCATCGAAGGTATCACCGGAGCGTCGGATGACGGTGACTATGACAGTGGCTATGGAGGCACTCAAAAAAGGCGACGACGAACATGTTCAAAGTGTTGCCCAGCAGAAGCGGGAGGAGTACCGACTGGGCGCCTCGGGCCGAAGTGGCGAAAATGCTTTACATGATGACGAGGCCTCACAGGTTTTCCTTTAGATAAATAAACCTGAATTTTGGAAAATTATTTAATTGTTTTATTTTAATTTGACGCAAAATTTGTGTTCAAAACAAATGAATTAAATTGTGTTCATTTGTGTTGGCGGGGATCATCGTGAAAACGGGGACTCATTTCCGAGCTCCCACTCCCCGCAAGGAAGGGGACTCTATATTAAAAACGGCGATCCTCCGTTCTCGGGGACTTTCCCCCGCCAACAATCCTAGTTCAAAAATAATGGGTACTTGTTAATTAACGGAGGGGGAAGGTGCATGTTAATGTTAATAACGGGGGGAGGGCACGAAAATAACTGGAAGCGGGCGGGCAAAATCGATTTTATTTTGTTTTTTACCTGCAAACGGTAAAATGTGCTTAAAAATGGTTTTAAACTACTTTTTGAAAATTTTGAAAATTTTCATTTTTTAGCCGAAAATGCTTAAAAAAGTCTTTTCGAATTGTCAAATCTAGCATTTTACTTGGGTTTTGAGGGATTTTGAGGCAAAAAATCGAATTTTTTTGAATGTTTAAAAAAGTTCCAAAAATGGTTTTAAACAAACCATTTTTAAGTGGTTTTAAATAAACCTTTTTAAGCACATTTTAGGACATTTTAGACCGTTTGCAGGTTTAAAAAACACATAATTTTTTTTGTTTTGCCCCTCCCCCTGTTAACGCACTTGTACCAACAATTTTAGGAAGATGTTTATCACGAAAAGAGTGAATTTTTGGAAAATACTTTACTGTTAATGCCAAAAAAAGGGTAGAAAGACACCAAGCAAAAAAACAAAAACAAGAGTTATTATCTGAAAAAGCGTCTGGACCGGACTTACCCAACCCAACAATTTCATAGATATGCCCATGCACCCGGGGGGTTTACCCCAATTTAAGGCTTAAAATGAACAAATAATACTTAGGAAGGTACTTTATTATTTACTCAATCTCCGCAGGGTCGTTGCTCGTCCTTTGACTACTTTTCAGCCACCGCCTCGCCCATCGACCAACCACCGGACTCTGAGCGGCGCGGGGAACCGGCGGAACAGTTCATTTCTAACCGAAACAACAACCAACATCCCCACAAAGCTCAGGATGACGACGATGGGGGTACATTGGAAAATTTAAATTTAAATATATTTTATTGAATATTTTGTGTTGATTTATTTAAATTTTTCTAATTATAAAGTTGGTGATGAAGACGAACGCCGGTTTGCTACCAAAGCCGAAGCTAAGGCATATCTACGCCAAATGGCTTCAAATGGAGGTAGTCGAAAAAAAGACTCCATAAAATCCAGCAGAAATTTCAAAAACAACAAAACATGCCTCTTTTTGATATGTTAATTTTCGTGAAAAATGAATAATAAGATTCAACATTTTATTTTTGTTTGAAATCTCAAAGAGAACTGTACACTTTAAAATATTTTCGATATATCTTCAATAAGTACTGTAAATTGGGGGGGGGTTGCCCTGTTTTTTGAGTTGCCTTTCTTTGAGTTTCGACTTCTGTAATTTTGGATTTTGGTCCGATATCCGAATTCTATCTTTATCGGATTCTGCTATAAAGGTGATGAAAAGGATGGAGATGAAGGGGAAGAAGAGGAAGAGGAGGAATTTGACGCGGACGACGAAATCACGACACTGTCAACGTCGGCCATGTGCGACTCGCTGCTCGTCGCACAGCGACCGCACTCGGCCATGGAGGGCGGTGGTGCACAGCGCGAGTCGGTGTACTTCACCGCAACATTGGTAATAACAGCAACAAAAACAAACATGGGGAGGAATAACAAACATGGAGAAAAAAATAAAACAAACATGGAAAAAAAACAAACATGGGAAAAAAACATGGGAATAACAAACATGGAGAAAAGGGTGCCAAAAGGGAGAAAATAAATGTGAACTACACCAGCAGTACAGTGCATTACTGTCAAGATGATTTGACCAAATTTGAAAAAGACGCGAATTTTTGAGCAGAAATTACCGTAAGAAAAAAAAGAAAGGAGAATAAAAGTAAAAAGTAAAAGTGCAGGACTATAACAAATTTATTAGCATGGACAATAATGGACAAATAATTACCAAAACTAAGTAAGTAAATAATTATTATGTGTATACCTATGAAATATGGTGAAAGAACTGTTAATTTCATTGAAAAATCTTTTAACTTCTTTCTCTCATTTTGATTATAGCCGGAAGTTTAAACATATTCCCCGGTGGATTGATATACGGAAAGCCAACAAATCAGACAAATTGCAGGTTGTACAGACAACGACACCGGACAGTGCGCGGAGAGTGCGACCGGTACCAGCAACAGAGCAGCACTACCCGCAGCAGGTGCACATAATGTTGAAGTTTATTTATTAGTTTTTAACCACGGGGAATAGGGTACGGAGAACGGCTGAACTCATTAGAGCATTTTAATTACGAAGTTTGATGTGTCTTTTTTCAGAAAACCAAAAGCCATCGTCGAGATCGACCCCAATGCTCAGAAGGACTGCCCCGGCAAAAATCGCGCTCCCAAGTGATTTTGGGTGAAGAGGGCTACGAGGGGCAACAGTGTTCTGCTGGCACTGCACCGCTTGGACTGGGCTCGGAGCCAGGCTCCACCAAAATGGGTCGTCGTCGACTTCGATTCGTCATACCACAGGTAATTGCGCAAATTTCATTGTTTTTCCTTTTTATCCTCTCCGAAAATCCCAAAAATTTGGAATTAATAGAAAATCTACAATTGGTTAAAACCAGCTCACTCTGTGAAGCCGACTGGTTTCAATTAACCAAAATTTCATTTTTCAGTTCGACTTGTTCGAACCGCCAACTTTAATATGAGCTTTCAAAAATTTGCATAAAAATCCTAATCTTCCTCATTCATTGTGCCTTTTAAAGATTCTTCTTTCTTTGGACTAAAGTTAAAATGATCTAAACTTTTAGCAATTTTTTCGGAACATTGAGCTCAAATTAATTATTTAATATTCACTTTCAGATATCAAAGTTCAAAGAAACCAACAAAAAATTTCTTCTAAACTACTTTGTTTTATACTTTCGTGGGAGACTTTAAAAAAATCAATGTTAAACATTTGTCCAAAAAAGAGAAAATAGCGCAACAAAATCCAATAAAATATTTAATTACAGCTCTTTTTTACACTATAAAAAACTACTACTTTTTTATAAGCAAACAACCATTAGTTTTAAAAATAACTTGCCAAAAATTCAAATTCTCTGTTTTTTTCTCTTCCCCCCCCCTTTTCCTTTGCTCTCAAATTGGGTCCAATGTCCAATGAATGAGTGAGTGAGATGAGTCTCATCCAGTGCTTGGAACTCGTACTTCGTAGTTTTTTAATACCCCCGGAGGGGGGCGTCTATTGGAGGGGGGGGGCGCCAAATGGAGGGGCGTCTATTTCCGATACCCCCTTGAGGGGGGGAGGGCGTCTATTGGAGGGGGGCGTCTGTTGGAGGAAATACGGTATTGAGTATTGATCAGTGCTTGTACTTCGTACACGTACTCGTACTACGAGTACGAAGTACGAGCAAATTTTTGGCCATTTTCTCGTACTTTGGTTTATGCATTTTTGGCAAAAATTTTGATCTTCTAACATAAATTTTGATATTTTTCTTGACCCAATTTGTAAATTAATGTTAATTTTTCGCCGCGGCACCTATCGGCGCCGCAAAATTATGAAATTTATTTTGTTTTATTTATGATAAACGGGAATAATTCGATTTTTGTGTACAAGTACGAGAAAAAGTACGAGTACGTATGAAGTACGATACGAGCATTTTTGGAGGTACGAGTACGAAGTATGAGGGAATCCTGAAATTCCAAGCACTGGTCTCATCTCTCTTCCGTTAGAAATTTGATCCGTAGCTTTGAGGAAGACAGCCATTGTCTGGATGAAGGGAGAAGGGGGGAAGGGGGAGGAAGGAGAGATGGAGGGGAAGGAGGAGAAGGGGACTATTAAACTAAAATTTAAATGCAATCCTTCCCTCAATTCCTTTTGAAAATGACAAAAAAGCACAAAGTTAATATTTTTTGTTCTCAACAGTCTGTTGCTGCTATACCCCAACTTTTTATTATCGGAATTGGTCCACCAAATGTCAATTTTCCCTTTAGCTCCAAATTTTCTGTCCTTTTCTCCATTCAATTTCATCATCCAAAAATCCCCCATATTTGATAACCATCCATCGTAAATCATTAGGGGATGGGATTTGGCGTGACATATTTTGCGTGACTGTCGTGGATTGGCAAATATTTGAAGGTCAAAATGTCCATAATCTCATGAAAATTCCATTTAAATAATCCGCCATAAATTGATCACATTTTAACCAGAAAATCGTTCCTATAATATTTGATAGATTTATTGTTGTTGCATTTTGCGAATTTTTTTTGCCAATAATTTATTTCAATTAATTAAATTAAGATGAGTATTGGATTTTTAAAAATTCGAAAAATTAATTAAAAAATTTAAAAATTAAATTCCAAAATTGTTGTATATTTTTTCGCTATATTTATTTATTCTATTGGAATTTATATGTACATTACTAAATTTACTTCTTATTCTTACTATATTCAAAATTCTGAAATTTAAAAAAAATTAAAGTAATTCCGAAAATATTTAAAGTTTTTGAACTTTCAGGTGGAAATTTGTTCTGCAGAAGCTGATCGGTCAGATTCGGACGCGGAGAACAACAACGACGACGAGGACATAATCGACCAAACTGATCAGTACGGCGAGGAAGAGGGCGAAGAAGAAGACACGTCCAACAACAACAACGAGGCGGAGGAGGGCGGCAGAGGAGGAAGGGGAGGAGGAGGAGGAGGACAGAAGAGCAGAGGTGAGGAGAGAGGAGACAGACAGACAGACACTTAACTAGAGAGAGAAAGCAGTGATTTGGGGGGAGGGGGAGGGGAGGATAGCAAAAATTGAAAAATAAGAAGAAGCAGGAAAAGGAGGTGGGGAAAGGGAAGAAAGGGAAGAGAGTTGGGGAATGTCCTTTGAAAGTTAAGGCGTGGAGATGGCCGAGGGGGGCGGAGGCACACTGACGGAGCAGGACAAACAGTTGCAGAAGGCACTGTCCGAAATGGACCGACGGCAGCTGACACTGGCACAGCGTCGCCAAAGCAACATGGACGTGGGCAAAAAATGGAAAATAAATAAAATATAAAAAGGGAAAATAAAAAATGAAAATGAAAATGAAAATAAAAAGGGGAAACAAAAAAATGAAATAAATAGGAAAAATGAAAAATAAATAAAAAGGAAATCACTGTGAATTGTGAATTATTGGTTGGGCAGGTGGTGCACCAGGCCAGCGGGCGTCGCACCTCCACCACACTGATCCCGCTGACCAGCGCACAAATCCATTTGATCCGATCGCTGTGGAGACAGGCGAGTCCAAAGAAAGAATCGTCAAAATATAATAATAATAATAACTAAAATAGTGTTGGAAAAGTGAATTATAAACAAATGATTCATTTAGCAAAAACATACTCTTTTTGTAAATTATTTATATTCCCCAGAAAAAGAAGCATTTCCCTTAATTGTAAGTAATGACTGCAAAACTCACAAATACTAAATACATACTAATTTCCAGACAATTCAAAAATATGAATATTAATTATTAACAACAAATATTTGTATAAAAAAGAAATTATATTTTCTGTCTGAAAGCAGAAATAAAAGAATAATTGAAATTGCATTTAAAATTTATTTTCACTATTCCAATAATATCTAATATCCAACACAAAAATCAAGTTGATCGACAAAACAAGCTTTCTTTTTCAAAGTTTCTTTGTTGAGTTTTGAAGTTAATTTACGGAAAGTGTTGCAGGTGTACCTGAGCAAGGGTCCCACCGTGATCGGCTCCCAGATCAGCCACCGGTTGTTCTTCAAGGAGCCCGAGATCAGGGAACTGTTTCGGCGCTGTGCCCTCCCCAAACAGTTCGCCAACCACGACAGCTTTTCCAAGGCTCACTGCAAACTAATATCGGAACTAATTGACCAGGTCAGTGCAAAAAAGGATAAAGGTGGGCAAGTTTGAATGTGTTTGAATGTGTTGAGGTGGTGGAGAGTTTGGACCATTTGGAACAAGTTGCGCCGATGTTGGAGCGAACGGGACGTTGCCATGCACACGTTGCTGGGGGCCAACTCTCAAGTAAGTTGGGAGGGGGACGGCATCCCCATCTCCTGTCTCCTGGTTTTTTTTAGCATTTCAACAAATTTCAGTTTTTAGTATAAAATTCGATTTTTGAGATTTGAGATGTTTTTTGGTCCTTAAAACTTAAAACCCATTCTTAGGATTTATTATTTTCGTTAATTAAACGCCAAATTTGACGAAACGACGAAAAACGTAGCGATCCCCGCACAGTAACGACTTCCAACTGATCCGATTTGCTTTAATATTTGTTTGCTTTGGGTTTGGTTCCTTAACAGGTAGTTCATAGTCATAGTTCATATTTCGATCGGGACAAAAAACACCAGTCCGCTAACGTTCAAAGTGATTCCAATGCAATTCCATTCCCCCTATTTTCGATTTATTATCTTGAGTTTTATTATTTATTGTTTTCTTCCAGGCAAATTGTGGAACTCTGTGGCGGAGACATTCATCGACTGCACCTTGGAGTGGGGCGACCGACGGGCACGCAGCGAGACGGTGCGCAAGGCGTGGGCACTGATCATCGCGTTCATGGTGGAGCGCATCAAACACGGACACCTCGAGGAAGTTCGTCTGAACTCTCTCTCTCTTTTTCTTATTTTTAGTTTGACAAATTTATTAAAATTGTCCACAAAAGTCTGATGCCGCGCGACCTTAGTCAAAAAAGGCTTTAAGTTACCGAAAAGATATTCGAAATTCGATTAGCAGATCAGTTATGTACTTATTGTTTGGCAGAGTTAATTTGCATTTTTGCTTGATTATACTTTTGTCTGTATCTGAATCAGGGGTGTGCACTGGGGCACTGGCCTAGTTTGGAGCGGCCCGGCCCGGGCCCATCCTCAGGCAGCCCAGTCCGGCCCGCCAATTTTTGAGATTGAGCCCGGGCCGGCCCGAAAAGCCCGACAGTCAAAAAAATTTCTAAAATTTTTTACGCATATTTTTTTGAAATTTTCTTTGTTACGATTTAGAATTAAAAAATATTTTAACCATTCAAATTAATTTAAACTCTAAAACAGAAAAGCCTCCACACTCCACCTTCGAAAAAAGCAACGAAATAAGTTTACACCAAATAAGTCAAATAAATAATATTATATATTACTAAAGGAATTTTTAAATAATAGTTTGTTTTAATAGTTTGGAAAAAATATTCTTAAATATTTTTAACAAAAAATTAAATATTTGGTAACTTATTTTTAAAAATTTTTGCAAATTTTTTCAATTCTTAGAGGTGCACCGGGCTTATCGGGCCGGGCCGGGCTCTGATTTTCCGGCCCGGCCCGCGCCCACTCCTGGATCTGCTATATGTAATATGTGGGTAAACAACAACAAACCTTCACATTTTAAAATAACATTTTATTTGTTTTATTATTTATTTAGCGTCGTCACATCACCGCCATCCGTTCAACAATCGCTTCACTGGAGCGGGCGGCCATGGCCGGTAACAAATGCCTTCAATTATCCATGCATTAATTCCAATAAATAATATCATATTTGATCAGAAATTTAGAATATTCTTTAAGGTGATGGGACCGCAGGCAGCAGCAACGCTCAGCAGCCGCAACCCTACTACGATCTTCAACAACCAACGACCTCGAGCAGTACTCAGCACCAACTACCGGTTAGATAATAGCACATCAAAACTGACTATAATTGGAAAAATGGTGCTGGCGGACAGAACGACGCTGTGACTAAGGCTAATCTATCTTTTCCAAACAAATTATCAACGTTTAAAAATGTTTTAAACAAAATTAATTTTTCCTTTAATTAATCTGCACATCTATATATATATAAAGAAGACAGTGTGCAAAACACGGCAGTACACATAGTTAAGAATTTTGGAACTGAAATATTTGAGAAAACATAAAAACAAGATTTAATCGACCCCAGCCCCCTTCAGAGAAGGGGGCTGGGTAGTTGAGTTTGATCCCTATCCTTATCAGTTTAATTGGATTCACAAAATATGATGCCAATAGATGATTTAGTTGTCCAATCAGACCAATGTACAACTTTCATCATTTTTAAGTTGCCCGTCCCGTCCACCATGTGTCCAATTCGGCGCGTGTCCGCGTACGCTAGTACGGCGATTGTTGTCCCCAACGGCGTGTACTCCACCACCGGGACTTGTTGGCGTGGAACATCGGCTCATGTGGCGGCGGCTGGTCTATCGTCGACGGCCACCAACCAGCAACGGGCCGTGCTGGCGCATGCGTCAGCTGCGTCCGCGGACTTTCGAACGGGTGACAGCACCCACGCTGCAACGGCAGCAGTGGCAACCTATGCGAACGTGTCGCCCTATGCGAACCGTCGCAAGCACCACCACCACAAGTCGGAGAAAGGTGGGCGGAAGGCCATAAAACGATCAAATTTAGTCATGAAAATAATACTTTCCTTGCCTATAACTTAATAAATATTAGTTTACATCAAATTGTGCATTTTTAGGTAAAAACCATCGGAATTTTCCCAAAATGTTTAAATATGTTTTGCTTTAAAATGGTTTAAATGAAGATAGTTTATCGAGCTTTGCATTTTTAGAGTATAAATTCCTTTAAAATTTATGATTTTTACAGAAAAAGGTGACAAACACCAGCATCACCAGCGAAGTTCGTCCTCTTCCGCCGGTCAACAGTCGCCGAAGGTCGTCGGCGGATCGGTTGGAAGCGCAAGACGGAAGCACACAACAACGGCGGCGGAAGGGTCGCCGTTGGCACGGACGAGAACGGACAGGCGGGTGAGAGCGAGGGAATAAGGGAAGGTTGGGGTTTAAGGTCAGTGCTGAAATCGGACCGACCAGGGATGGGCCAAAAAATTGAGGGGGAATCGGGCCGGGCCGAGAAAAAATCGGCCCGGTCTTAGCACGGGGTAATCTTTGGACTGATGGACGAGTGAAGATAATTGTATAATTTGGATGATCATTGTCAGTTATATTCGAATAACTTACTGTTCTCACAGAAATTCTAGAACTCAATTGGTTTTGGATTTGAAAAAATATAAAATGCATTTGGCTGTATTCATCAGAGATGCCTATGTTTTACTGTATTATTCGCTCCGATTTTATATTTTTTCAAGTCCAAAACCAATTGAGTTTTAGAATTTCTGTGAGAACAGCATATTGTTTGAACCAACACTCCATTTGGGCCATTTGCAGGCAATAAATAAGTAACAGTTGACCATTTTCGGGATTGCACATTGGAGTAGTCCAAACAGAAGATCTATGTGATGGTTACGGTTGAAGGATACAACAATAACCAAACTGTCAAATTACTGTTAATTTGGACAGACAGCAAACTGCTAAATTGGGGACAAACTACCGTAACGCCCTGATAAACCAACCCTATTATAGGCTGTTCCCCCTCTGTCTCTTGAAAGCATCGGTGGTGGAAGGCGGACAATATCCACATCGAAACCGAATACATCGACAGAACCCGGCGGCGGTGGTCAGAGATGGTCTGACATTTGACCAGTTGGAATACACTACCAATAAAGTGGTTTCCACCGGGCAGGATCTATTTAATGTCTTGCTCTTTTTGAATGCGTGTTTTGAAGCGAATAGAGAAAAATGAAAAAAGCAAAAGAGTAAGAAAAACATTTGCTTAACCTCTTTTTTCACACATTTTTTCTTTCGTTTCGATAGAAGAAATAACTCGGCAAATAAATCCTGCTCTGAGAAAAATTCTATATGTACGTATATTATATACTCTATCGTCATCATCTCGGTTATACTGTCCCTTTAAATATAATGTTAAAAAACGAAATGAATGGAGTGAAACAATTTTAATGAAATTTTTAAACAAAAAATGTATCCAAATAAATGATCAGATCATTGGCATAGGTAATCACATTTTGTTTAAAAAAAAGTAAAATATATAAAATAATAAAAGTAAAAAAGTTTGGTAGTAAAATTTATGCCAAAAACTTTCCCTGCCGTCATCACCGGCGGATGGACCTGTCGACTCATTCATTCGACTTATCGTCGTTAACTCATAAATTTGCATAATTTTCAAAGCATTCAAGCTAATTAGCAAACTGCTGTTTATCGAATATATTGACTACGCTAATACTCTTTGCACATCGTGATAATTGGCAATGTTAAAATATTACATAGGCCATGCCCAATGGCGTAGTTTGCAGAGTTGCCCGGGATTCAAAATTTACTGAGATCCGGGACTAAACCGGGACCGGTCAAAGACTTTTTGTTAAAGAATTTAAACATTTTTAATGAGAAAAATTAACATTTTTGGATTAGAAATGAAGGATTTCCTTCAAGTTTATGAAAATTTTTCAAAATTGCGATTCTTAGGGGTGTAAAAAATTACCGGAAATCCGGGATCGAAACACCGGGACTCAAAAAATCCCGGTTTCCGGGCAACACTGGTAGTTTGTGCCCGCCCAACAATGTGATGGTAATGTTCAGGTTGAATGGATGGGTACTTTATATTGTCGTGTTCAGCAAAGGCATACATGGCGAAGTGGAGAATATTGCGATCGAATACTTTGGACTTTGGAGTTGGGGTTCGGGCGCGAAATTTTAGGGGGCCAAAACTTTGAACAGAATTTGTGCCAAAAGAAATCATAAAATTTTTAAAAATTAAAAAAACAGAACATCACTTTCAACAGAAATATTCGCGTTGCAGGGACATTTGGTCGGCAAACTTTTCCTGGGCAACTGCATCCAGCACAATCCGAGGCGGTGCTGGCGGCACCGTTCGTCGGGGCGTCGATGGCACACCGAGCGAAGATAATCCCACCTTTGGCTTACCTAAAATTAAACAAAAAATTATTTGGTAAATAATAAGAAATGCAAGGAATAATTAATTATTAATTGATAAGTTTGACTTAATTTGGATCATTTTAGTATTATCCCAGTTACATTCAACACTTTTTAATTAGACATTTGTAGGGATTCTAATTTTAAAAACTGGTAAAACAACTTATTAAGTTTGTTTTAAGAAAATGATAATTAATTTTATTTTAAATTTGCAATTTTTTTAAATTTTTAATTTTTTTTTTAATTTTATTTTTTAATTTGCAATTTATTTTTAATTTGTAATTTATTTTCAATTTTGCAATTTATTTTTAATTTTATTTTTAATTTGCAATTTAATTTTACTTTTAGTTTGTAATTTATTTTTAATTTTGCGATTATTTTTTAATTTTACGTAATTTTTTGTATACCATTGAGGCCTCCCGCCATCGTACCGCTCTTCTCGTGAGTTTTGTATACTCCGTCCGGCCGGCGTTGAATGTACACCACGAAAATGCAAAGGGACAACAAAATGCACAGAGCCGACGCAAAACCAATGGCCGCTGAATATAATAATTGTTTTAGGGAAACGAATAAAAAAGAAAGAAAGAAATTATTTTGCCTAAAATAAAAACATAGGTAGTTCTTTTAATTTTATTTCCTGTTTTATATATTTAAAATTGTCAAATTTTGAGCAAAAAAGTAAATAATAATAAATCCAATAAATAAATAAACAAATAAATAATTAAATAAATAAATAAACAAATAAATAATTAACAAATAAATAATTAAATAGTTACGCGTTATAAAAAGCAATTGGCGTTGACTTTTCATGAAACTGCTTGTTGAGGTGGCATGAATTCTGTCCGATGGGACTTTTTGCTGCTGGGAATTCGCACTGTCTTCTTCCCCCCAAGTCTTCTTTCGCTCTCTAAAATTTGTGTCAATTTCCGAATTTAAACCGACAATAAAACGAATGTAAATAATATTCTTTAAAAATGGAAAATTTTTACTTTTAAAAAGTTTTCCGCGGTTTTATAGGTTTGAAATTTCAGACTCAAATTTCAAAAAATTATCTTAAAAATTTCACTAGGTACAATATATCGAAGGGGCAGCTGCCAAAGCGAATTTTGCCGGTGTGTAGTAGACGCGACTCGCGCGGATTCTTCAACGGAAACGCATCGCCAACCATAAGTCGCGAAACACACCTGTGGGGAGAGAAATGAAGAAGACGAAATAGTATGTGCAGAGAAGTAGCAGGCAGAGACGAAATAGTGTATGCAGAGAAATAAGCAAAGAAGAAATAGTGTGTGCAGAGAAATAGCAAGGACAAAATAGTGTGTGCAGAGAAATAAGCAAAGAAGAAATAGCGTGTGCAAAGAAATAGCAAGGACAAAATAGTGTGTGCAGAGAAATAAGCAAAGAAGAAATAGTGTGTGCAGAGAAATAATAGCAAAGATGAAATAGTGTGTGCAGAGAAATAGAGAAAGAAACAAAAACAGACAAACCCCGCAAAGTTATGGTCCACGAAATGCCATGCGTTCAGTGAAGAAAAAAAGGTGAAGTTGCCTTCCAACGAAAGAGCCCGTTCGCCATTTATCTAAAAGAGAAAGAATATTTAGGGCCAGGATCAAACCAGAACAGGGATTTGTTGGCCGAAAAAGCGATTTACCGAAAATCATGTAAATTGGATGAAAAAGAACCGATCGGCAAAATAATTTTGACAGAATATTTTGGCTTTTGTTGAGACTAGCCCATAACTGAAAAATAATCCAAAAATAATGTTAATTTGATCCAAATTTAAAAATAAATAAATGTATTATAAGTTGTTTATTAACTATTTCTGAAAATAGAGCTCAAAAATAGGTACAAAGCTTCGATTTATTTATCTGTTTCAAGTTTTACGTTCATCTCGAAGCCGGTCGAGTTGGCACAGAAGCGGATGTCTTTGCTTTTGTTGTCCGACACGACGAATTTGTGGTTGACAGTGACATTTTGGGCGAAGAAAAACCCATCGAACATTTGCAAGTTCAAATGGCCTAAAGTGAGGAGGGGGGGGGCGGACTTATTGAGAATAGTTGAAAAGGGGGGGGGGAGGATGGACGGGGTTAGGCTGTGCCCTATAGAAAATTGTGCTGCACAAACCCTTT
>JAQIYK010000474.1:0-14073 GCA_034700465.1 Rotylenchus robustus
ATCGACATCAGAGAGTCTTTATCAAAAGGTTAGTCAAGTTAGAATTGTTAATTCAGAGAATGGAAAGTTAACTCGCAAATGATGCGGTCGAAAGACGGTTTTGCTGGTTTTGGCGTCTTATTTATAGGCTCTCGCTGGAGTGCCACGCCCCTTTTTGTTTTTCGTCGTCAGCCAATCATTCTGATTGGCTGGATTATTTATAATTGGCGAAATGTCTTATTCGCTTAATTCAAATGGGGAATGCAAAAAGCCTATTTTGCATGCACCATTACAAATTGAACATTGTATCATTTTAGGTACACATATATTTAGATATTAGTAATTAGTATTGAATAGTTCGAATTTTGATTAACTCATAAAAAAATAAATATTAAAAAAACGATATTTTTAATTTTTTTATCCTTTTGGGGGGCGTCTATTGGAGGGAGGCGTCAAATGGAGGGAGGGTCTATTGGAGGAAATACGGTATATATCGTTTTTGTGACAAATAGCGATATTTTGAATACGAATATCAAGCACCGTCGGAGCAGGGTTGGTTGAGCCGTCGGAGTGCATTTCCCAGTTGGCGTTTTAGTTTATTTCCGTATCGAAGGAAATCGGCACATAAATCATGCTCAGAGAAAACCACTTTAAAACCAAATTTGATTAAATTAACGTGTCTATGATGCCGGCCGATGTTCTTTCACAAGAAAAACATTTAATAAAATTACGGTTTAGCGTCCAATGAGTTTGGAACTTTGAAATGTAATTTTTTGGAAGACGAAGACTATATGGAACGAAAACTTGAAAAAAACATAAAAATTTAACAAAAAAAATAAATAAATAAAAAATAAGTTGTTAGAAGGTTTTCGTTTCAAAAAATTGCGAAATTTTCATTTAAACCATTATTCGTTTTCATTGAACGCCAAAAATCGCTATATTACGTAGTTGAATTTTTAAATATACCGTTTTTATTTTCAAATTTTAATTTTACACTTTTCAGGACGAGATCCTCCCACATTGGCCAACATCTCACAGCGTCTGTTCGCCTCACTGTTGCCCAGACAGCAGTGCCCGTCCGAGACCCATTTTTGCCATTTTCTTTCCGGCGACACCTTTGCTCAGGTCCAAAAAACTGAATTTTTAACGAAAAAGGCGCAAATCTAAAACGTTTCGAAGGCCAAAATTTAAAAGCCACTATAAAATGTCCACAAAATAAAATAATGATGGCACTTTTTTAATTTTTTTGTAGACTTTCTCATTTTTCGATTAACAATAAAGTGTGGCGCTGTAGTGTAGTAGTCCATCTTATGTTTTCAAAATTCGCTAAAAAATTTCACCGCTATCATTTTTCAATAGAATCTCCCTTTATTGAACCCAAAAACCTTTGAAATTTTCCGCGCACGCCGCAAAACTTAAACAATTAGCCGCTAAACAAAAAACCCCTAAAAACCAGTTTTTCAGTGCATGCAATAATAAAAATGCACCCCTAAAAATGACTTTTCGGCACGAATAAAAAAAAGGTCGTCAAAAATGTGTGTGTCCGCCCCTCCCGAAACTCGAGGCTAGCTACGCCCCTGTACCAAATAAAATAAGACTGATGTGATGATTCAGGCCGTCTGTTGTAAGCGACCGTGCAATGCGATGGCACCAGAATCGCTGTACTTGAACGGGGAATGCGTGGCAAGGGGCCAGCTCGGATCGGAGTGCAAGGTAACAAGCACAAAGAAATATTTTCCCTAAAACACAGCATTTTTTCACCCAAATGACCGTAACTTTGTCCAGAATAGTTTATCGTTTTAGAAAAATTAATCAAATTGTTTCGATTGGTCAATTCCCCAGCGAAGTTGGCCGAAAAAACCAACTTATTTTGCATAAAAAATCAACATTCAAACAAAATATTCTTCAACAGTATCCAATTATTTAAAATAAAATGCAAAAATTAAACAGCGCTTTGGCGCAATTATTTGAGTGTTTTTATATATATGGTTTTTTATATGGTTCGGCACCACCGCTATTTTTAGCCCCCCCCCCCTCTGTCGAAAAAACGGGGCGGGAAATTCGGGGAGCAGCATGATAACCGCCGCCAAAATTATGAATTTTTAAGGAAAAACATCATAATCATTTTTGCCAAAAATAAACATTTTTGATCATTTTTAGAGCATTGGAAAAACAAAAACTTATTAAAAGTCCTTTTAAAAATATTAAAATTTAGGCCAGCCCTCTCTCGAGACTGAACGCCATTTTAATTTATAACATAAATTTATTTTTATTTTTCAAATTTATGTCATTTTTGTAAAACCAAAAATTATTAGGACTTTTTATTTGGTGCAAATTTCCGGGAATATGTTTAAACTTTTCTTAAAAAAATTTATAGTACCACGAGCAGTGCGGCGCCGCCGAAGGAATGTCCTGTGTAAAAAGTCAGAAACTATGACTTCGTCTCATAGCTCGGAATCCGTTTCAGCAAGGATGGATTTAGGGGGTACCACGTACCAAGAAAAGGCGGAGCCAAGGGAAGGGCCCGGGCCCCCGAAATACCAAAAATTAAAGCACACTTGCGCAAGGGGGGTCAAGGGGGTGTCGTTGGCCCTAACCAAGGACTTGTTCCCTCTCGCAAACTCCAAGAACGCTCCGCTTTATGCTAATCCCTCCGTGCGGGTTAAAACAAATGAGAAGTACCTCCGCCATGTTGACGAGGCTCACTTTTGCAATGCTCAATCGGTTGGTGAGGCGGCGAGTGGCTGCGGGATTGAACCCTTCGGACATCAATCCTCAGCTAATCTGCGAAAGCCTACACAACTTTCTCTTGGCCATGCCATTAATGCGCGCAAGCTTTCTTACGAAAAGATACCCGAGCGCCGGGCAGGCGCTGGTATCGCTAATACCTTAGCTAACGAGCGGAAGCTATTACTCAACGAGCGAAAGCTTCTAAATATATCTTACGAAAAGATACGCGAGCAATCGCTACAACCGAGCAACTTCATTATGGAAGATGAAGCGGCTATACCTCAAGATGATTGGTTTAATCAATTCTGCTCAACGCAAGAAGTCATCGAAGATCCACAATCGCGTTTCTCTAGCCACGACTGCGGAGTTAGAGAAAAAGATACATCGACATCCTCTGGGTTCCAGCATAAACGCTGCGCTAGCGAAAGACAAAGTTCAGGTTTGCCTAAACTTAACTCAGTGGAGGACGGGGAACCCTAATCTACATGCTAAAATCACCATCTGATGGATGCGGACCTCATGGGCCCAGCCCGTGTCCTAACGATTCCAATTCCAACGACAGCCCTAGTCTAGCTTACATACCCGTAAGTACTCACTTACTAGGATCTCTCGTTGAGACATATCTAAAAGATCCTAACCGATCTTATTCTGGCAATGAAACCATCGTCGCCCGCTTCCACACCTCCTCCTGATGGGGCGACTAACGCTTCACACTCCAACCTTCTCATCAGGGGTGATTCGAAAATGAAAAAAAGTCGAAATCGAAAGTCGAAATCGAAACTCAACTTTTTAAAAATCGAAACCGAAATCGAAAAAAAACCTCGAAAATGTCGAAATCGAAACTCGAAATCGAAATTTCGAATCACCCCTGTTGCTCATCACTCTTGTTTCTCACAAAAAGGATAGCTATAGCTATTATTACATATCAAAAACAGGTTGTAAAAATACGTCCTGCTGGTGCTGGCATCAATTTTTCCAAAACCAAAAGGTTTTTAAACTATTGTTTTGCAATTTTTTCCTTAAAAAGTTTAAAAAAATAAAAAATTTGGGAGAAAAAGTTGAAGAAAAATTCGCCCTGTTTCTTCTCTTCCGACTGAAGGGAATGCAAATTTGAGGCCACCCTCTCGCTGATTGGTTGGTGATGTTTTGATATGGGTACAGTATTACACTACTGTATGACAAAAGTGTGGCCCAATATGTAGATTGGTTTGGATTGGCCATGCTAACCTACAAAAATGAATGAATTTTAAAAATTAAGTCTACACAAAAATAAAAATATGGCATTTTTAAAATTAATAAAACAGAAATTATTTGAAAATCTAATGCAGTTTACAGACACCCCGAAGTCCCTCAATTGCCTAAGTTTTATGCATCAAATGTTGTTTAAATGTAAAATATTGTTGTGAACAAATTTGCTTTAAAGTTTTTACAACTTGGAAGATAAGGATTAACCGTATTTCAGCAACTTGGGGTCTAAACTGCATTAGTGCCTCTTGTTGCCATAACCAAAGTTGCAATTGGGAGAGAATCAATTAAAGGGAGTGGAACACTTTTCATTTTTCAACCTCTTTTAGATGTAAAAACAAAGGAGGAAATGTAAGATTTTTTACATTGATGAAGGAATATTAAATAATATTATCGAGAAAGGTGGATTTTACAATAATTTTGAAAAATTGTGGGATTCCATAAAATTAAATTGTTTGATAAACGAAAATCCATGACCCCCTGAAAGGAGTAGGGAGCAATTCGAGGGGAGGGGGAACAGTTAAAAGAAGGAAATAAGGCATTTCTGTTATTCTCATTGTCAGTGTTGTATCCGTAGTCGGGGAAAGGTGGGATAAATTCCTCGCGTTGGGTGTTGATTTTTGTTCCCAGTCCGACGCGTTGTCATTGCGCCATGTGTGCCGTCCGAAGAGTTCCTCTCTGCTGATGTTGTTCACTTTCTTCAGAACTGCGAATACTGCACTCAGAAATGGCCACTTTTAAAGGACCAATTCAATGTTAGCCCTTAAACGATGAATTCCCACCTGAATTATGTCGTCCGGTAGTCCTAAAAAGGCTACACACTTTTCCCACGCTTTAACACCACCAAACAGAAATGGAGTTCAATATAATTTGAATATTAATATATATTTGTATTGCATAAATATCAAAAAAGAAAGTAAGTACTTTTTGGTGTTAGCCAATGAAAAAGCGCTTATGAATAATGTGTTCCTTTTCGCTTATCAAATTATTATTATATTTTGATGGGACAATAATGTGCCCACCTTCGTTGGCGATATTTTGAATAGTAAAGTGTCTATTTGGTAGGGTTCATATGTTTATACTGTGAGAAAATTCAAAGATCCATCCGTAATTTGTTCCCGGCCAGTAATTATGGAAAATACGGTAGGCAGTTTTGGTTTTTCAGTTTAAACATAATGGCCTTTGAAGTTTAGAGGCAATGTTCAAATATCGTACAGTCCATTTTTAATTTCAAATTTCTCTTTAATTACATAAAAATCTCAATTTTAAGCCCAGTTGGAGGTGATATCAGTCCGACCTTTTTTGATAACAATCAATTTTTAAATTAATTGCATTAAAAACACTAAAAATGATTCATCAGAACAACCAAATTTACTTGAAATGAATGATGTGGTGAATATCCCCTAAAACTTGATTCTGCGGGTTTGTTGAGAAAAGGCAAAATGATTACATTTATCACTGCCAAAAATAATATGCCTTATGATTTTTGTGGAATTATTTATTTATGTCCCCGCCGAACACTCCCCCCCCCCCAAAAAAAGAACACTCTCTTTTTTTCCCGCGAAAAGGAATACATTTGTATAAATTATATGCCATATTTCCTCTAATAGATGTCACAGGGTACCAGGGTAATATTACCAGTAATATACCAGGGGGGGTCACAGGGTAATATTACCTGGGAGGGATATCAATTGGAGGAGGAGGCAAATAGAGGGGTGCTTCTATTAATTAATTGTTATACGGTATTTGTTTAACAAAATCCTAAATATTTTGAAATTTTAATTTTGAAGCAAATTGAAAAAGTTAGCATGGGCTTGTGAGTTTGAATAAAAAATAATAATAATAAAACAATTTTAGTTTTTAATGCGGTACTTTTTTAGTGTTTTAATACATGATTTCATAGTAGGGTTTATTTATTCAAATAAATAGATTGTGTCTGATCTCTGATGCCAATTTCCCAATGTGTTAATTTTCTTTCTGATGAATCTACTGGCACAATCTAATTTGTTTTGGCAAAGTGCTCTCTGTTGTGTTCTGAGCCTTTTCTCAATAAAAAAAAAACCTAAAATTAATAAATAATAAAACAAGCAAATTTCATCTAACAGTAAGATCAACAAGGTAATTTTGCACTAAAATTAAACTTCTTAGACCTGCCTAGCCTAAACCCTAAATTAAAACGCCGGATTAGACCATTAAACTAGGTTCCTCTCTTCTAACTTTTTTCCCTTCTGATTCTTATCTTTTTTCGTTGTTTTTTAATTTCACTTCATTTGAATTAAATATTTTGCATGAAAATTGCAACAAAATCACAGGAGAAAATTTGGATAGAAAATGGAATAGGTATATATTTGCTAATTGGACACAAAATCAAAAAATCGAATAAAATGTCATCAAAAATAGATCTTTCTAAATTGAATTTTTAGAGAGTTTAACAAGGTAAATCTTTGCAGATTGGTACGCTCAAACCAAAATGGAATCATTGTAAAGAAAATGGGATGAAAACACAAAAATTTCAGGTTAAAGTTAATTCTGTGATATGTTTGAAGTTTGAATCTTTTTATATGGTGCCGAAGCAAAGTGTAATGTAATATTTTGTTTTAAAAAACGGTGAAATTTATCGGAAATTTTGCGTGCACATACAAAAATGTAAAATACAAAAGCAATATGTTCTTCAAAATAGGCTATACAGCTTTAAAAAATAATCGAATTTGCCAACAAAAATTGGTTGGAAAATGGCGGATAAAGTTATATATTTTTTCTTTTAGCGACATATTTTTTCTTTGTAGGAGTTCAAAAAAATTTGGGAAAAATTTTAAAAATGAGATTTATTTTCTTTTTAAATCACGATGTCGTAAAGTTTGTTTGTATTTTTTCGACTATTGGACATTCTTACATATGTGCACGCTCAATTTTTCAAAATATCACACACTTTTGAACTTTCCACACCAAAACCCGATTGGCATGTTTACACATTTAGTTCTAAAAATATTGTCTTTTTCAACTTCTTTTTTGGCCTTAAAAGTGTGCTGCTTGCTACTTCAAAAAGTCCGCATCAAAGAGTCCATGCTGGTGTTGCTGTTTTAAGTATTCCATCGGCTTCTTGCCCCCCTTGCCATGCTTAGTCACCACATGTTGTTGTCGTTGGCGATTGTTGCTTCCGGCCTTGTTGAACAACTTTACCGCCTCAACCGCTTTTACAATCTCAAAGAACGACAATTTGAAAATTTTGAATTTTAGAAAATTTGAATTTTAAGTTTATGAAAATCGAATTTTAACCCCCCACACTCACTCCTCCTTATCTACCTTGTTGTTGGCATTCTGATACTTGGTTAAAACATGTTGTTGTTTCTTCTGGCGATCGTTGCCTCCGGCCTTTTTGAACAAACTAATTACCTTATTCGCTCTCATGACCTTAAACAATTTTTCGATGTCTTTCAAAAAGAATTTTAATTTTTTTATTCAATCGATACCTTGTTGGCCTTTTCCTGAAACAGTCCGTCCAGCTGTTTCATCTCCTTGCCTTCAAACAGCGGCATCAGGTGAATTTCGCCATCAAATTCGGGTGCATTTGGCATTTTGCAAATTGGAAACTGTTTTGGCCTTTTGTCCAATTCCCCGCCAATATCCATTTTCTCAAAAATATTTTCCGAATTTTCAAAATTTGTTACGGTATTAGTGTATTGCGCATGGGCTTCAACCACTGCTGGTCCGCATGTTAGCATTGGTTTGTCGCCAAGTTTTAGCTAAATTTGTACAAAAATTAAAAAATAAATTAATAATTAATTCACAAAAATCAAAAAGTATCAATCATCTGAATTCCGCTGGGTATCCGTTCTAAATCAGTAAGTTATCAAAAAACTTCCCTTAACTCGATTTTATTGGCCTATGACTCTGACTTTATTATATTTTACATAAATTAAATGTAAAATATAGAATATAACGATTCCGTTAAATATTTCTCCAACTATATCTCAAAAAATTTAAACTATATTGGATTACCTAAACATCTAGAAAAAAAATAAAAAAATTTAAACCAAAAAAGTAATACTTAGTTCCAATTAAACGGATTTTCCAAACTGATTTTATGAGCTGTTCTTCCAAAACCCATTAATTCATGTTCAAATTTTAATTTTAATTGCAAGTTAGAGAGTGGCTATCAATGTCAGTTACAAGCATACAGCTTAAGCTCATCAAATGCCTTTTTCAAAGGTAAAAATTTAAGTTGCCTATAGTAAAATGAATTATCTTTCTTTGGTTTTTTTTGAATAAAAAGTAAATTCGCTTTAATGCAATGTTTGAATTTGAATTACAGTAACTGTTTTGCCATTTTTTCTAACCCCACAATAAATGTATTTCTTTACCTTGACCATCTCCTCTAACATTCCCGCGGATTTGCTCGTTTCTTCGATTATTTGTGCTGTTGTTCTCACTGATTCCTCAAATGCGTCTCGCTGCTCGTCCTTTTCAAGCAGTTCACCATGTGCCACACCAGCAGATTGTCCATAAACCATTTGCCTTGCAATTTGGCGTGCAAATGTGTCCAATTCTTGGTGTACTCCCTGCTCCTCCTCCTTAAGTTCCGCAACCATCGCTGTATTCATGCGCCACAAATTCTCCATCCATTGGGTACTGTAGGAAATATTTTTGGATAAATTCTATTTATTTAGGTAACAATTTTGTATATACCTTATTACTTAGACCAAAACACACATTCAAACCTTTTTGGCCTGTCTGGGCCAGGAATTTGAAAAATGCCGACCAAGCAGATTCCAGTCCAGACCCAGGCCGTCTTTTAAACAATTATCTGTTCTTAGGTCTTTTCTTGTTTCTAATTTTAGGCCAATTCCCATCTCAAATTTGTTTAATTCTCCTAAATCTCTTTGAGGAACAAATATAATTTCGTATTTTTCCGTTTAAATTCGAAGTTTGTCAATATTACTTAATCCCCTACCTTATCGGCTTTTTGTTCGCTTCTTTGTACTCGCGCACTATTGGTCCCAGTTCATCCTCCTCCATTTTTGTTTCCGTTTTCGGCGTTCCAATTATCCATCGGAATTGGCCATCATTTTTTGAATTTGCGCCCAATTTTTTCCCGCTCTCATTCTCTACCCTCTGCAATGTCTCTCCATTCTCCGACATCTCTTTCTTTGTCTCTTTCTCTACCCTCTGCACTGTCTCTTCATTCTCCGCCATCTTTTTCTTTGTTTCTCTGGCAAACTCTGTCATCTCTCCCTCCTTCGCGCTCTCTATTTCCCCCATGAAATATGCGTGTATGCTCGTCGCCGTGATAAAATATGCGCGCAATGTGTTCATGAACAGGTACTGGTACAGGTTCGAGTCCACTTGGCTGTCCGCAATCAATTCTTTTATCGTCACCTTTTTGGGATAAATCGTTTGAGAAAAAAATTTCTTTTTGGGTTGCAATTTTTTGAAGATTTTTTTTGATACGGTATAGACTTGGATTTTTAAAGTAAAAAATTCCACAAAACGATAAAACTAAAAAATCTTTTTAGCTTTCATAAAATGAAAGAGTTTAGATTTTATATTATTGCCAGACAGAATTTTTTGTTACCAGACTCTTCAATTTGCTTGATAAAGCATCGGAAATCCCCCGAACTCAATTGTTTGGGTAATGCCTTGATGCAAATGGCGTGGCCTAAAACTATCCAAACTCACCCCAACCCACCCCCAAACCTTAACTATTTTTTCAAATGTTAATAAAGTAATTTGCATAAAATGTCAACTATTTTTTACCATTTCATCATCTTTGGCACCATCAGCGGCAGTAGTGTCTGGTATCTTTAGAGGAAATGTTAATTTAATTTATTTTTATCATTTTTCATACTTTTTCTTCGCCCAAATTGTTTGCTTTTTCCGCATCATCTTGGATTCTCTCTCCATTTTCTGCACTATTTCTTTCTTCCTCTTTTTCTTTTTCTCCACTTTCTTCATTGTCTTTTGCAAATCCCCTCTTCGCTGGTATTTTGTTCTCCAACATTGCTTGGAATTGTTCGCCTCCTTTCGTGGGAAGCACAATGTCCCTCAATGTGAGACTCCACGTTTTCTTGGCAAAATATCTAAACCAATGGAAAAGGGTGAGGAATACGGTAATATCCAAAAGCAGGGAATACCATCCCTATTGAATAAAGAAAGGGAGTATACTGTATTATAGTAAGAAAGAGAAAATACCGTATTGACTTGGCAAAAGAGTGGAATACGGTATTATCAAGAAATAAGGAATAGGTACTATATTGCCTACAATTGGCCAAAGAAAGGGAAACCCGAATTAGTATCTTTAATTGGGCAAACATTTCGGCCAAAAAAATACATTAAAATTTCCGATAATTTTTTATTGGCTCTGTCTGCAAATACGATGTTTTTAAAATAAAATCTAAAAACTTAAAAAATGTTTTTAGTTTATTAAAAATGTTTAAAAAGCCAACAAAACATTTTTTGCAAAAACCACAGGGGGACCAAGCTGTTTTTCAGCTGTTTTTGAAAAAGATGGTATATGCAGATAGAGATTTTTTCCATTTTCTACTGGTTACTCACTCTCCCACGGCCATCCATCCGGCAAAGAGAATGGCGAAGGGCGGGTTGGCCACAAAGAGGGAGACGGGCAAAGCGAACGCAAAGTCTGGCAAAATGTCGAGTGCCGCGTTCAAAAGTCCCTCGCGGAACTCCTCCCAACTGTTCGGCAGGCTGAACCCCACCCCATCCGGGTCGATCACCGGCTTCAGCGTGGCCTGCGACCATTCGTCCCGCGTGTGAAAGGTTTCGGCATACTAAAAATAGCCATAAAATGTAAACAAAATTCTTTAGCCGATTGATGAAATGGACTTTTATTAAATACAATTAAATATGCTAATTGCCCTAATTATTGAAAAAAGAATCTAATACTTAAATGCTAAAGTATTATGCTACTAAAATAATTAGATCAACTTCTTAAAACCATTCCAAAATCCATAAAAGTGACAACGAGCATCTAAATGTGGGGCGAGGGTTAAAAATTACCCAAAAACTTCATTACTTTTACCCGAAAATTTAACAAGAAAAATTTTTCACTCAAAAAGATCCTTCAAAAATATAGAGAATAATTTTTTGTCATTTATGAAAAAAAATACGACCCTAAAAATCGAATTTTTGGGTCTAAACAACACAATTAAGTGAAATTGATATCAATAAAACATATTTACTGTAATATTACCCCGAAAATGACTGCCAGCAATGTTTTGGTCTTCGTCGGCAGCCTTCTCACCGCCTTGGCCATGCGCCATATTTGGTTGTGCATCCGATTGGCCACAAAGTGCATTGTCCGCTTGATTGGTCCAGCACCAACCGAATGGACCAACGGCACAGGCACATGGACAAGTTCGTTGGCATGCGCGGGCAATTGGCCAAGGCCGAACATCATCTTGTCTGGGATGGATGAGATCAACGGGGAAGGTGTTACGGTAGTCGGATACCAAAAACGGAAATCGGTAGTCGGATACCAAAAACAGAAATCGGTTGGTTACATTACATTAATTGAGACTTGGACTCGTCACAGTAATCCGTAGCGGGACCGGGACTTGTTTACAGTAAATTGTTACCGAGAACCAAAGAACGATTACAGTAATCTGGCATAGATGGCGTGACTCGTTACTGTAATCTTACCAGCACCAAGAATCGGTATTTTTACTTAGATTTGTTAAAATATATTTAAAGACCGGAACTAATATCGAAAATTGTTTAGGGTCAAAAAAGTAACTTCATACCTATTATTGAAAAATTTGGCAATTATAACAAGATTAAATTAGTGAAAAGATGGTAAAATTTTGATCCCGTTTATATCGGAAATATGCTCTAATCATTACCACTAATCTTGGCCTTGGCCGACTCCATTAGCGACTTCTGCGCCTTCCACTGCTGCTTCAGTGCATCGAGAGCAGTTCGGTACTGGGCCATGGCATCAAGTTGGAGCTGTCCATTGGGCGGATGCGCCAACTTTCCCCAAATGCCTATCATTGAACAATTTTCAACAAAACTTTATTCTTAATGCATGCATTTCTGTTTTTTAATATTTATCTAACGCAAAAATGTAAAAAATATTCTAGTTGCTATGAAGAAATGATTTGACACTTCTTACTTTTATATACCTTCCAAAACCAAAACCCCTAAAAAGCCTTTCAAAACCTAAAACCTTCAAAAAACTTTCCTTAAACCTTATAATTAAAATTTTTAGAAATATTTTTTATTTTTTGTTGAAAACTAGCCCCATTGTACAAACCAGTTGAATATGAAGGTTTGTCAGGCACATTTTTCGCATTTTGCTGGACCAATTTTCTGAGGGGTTGTTTGCCCACTCGAAAGCCCAACCTGGGCACCAATTTGCTGGTGCCCTGCGCAATATTGCGCACAACTGCCGGACTCACAGTCCACGCGGAAGGAATTTGAAAAATTGCAAAACAAAAGGCCAAAAAGTTGCCGTAGTGTTGGAACATCGGCGAACCAGCAGGATGGAATATGGAATATAACAATTCTGAACAAAGCAAATATCCAAATATTAATTTTTCAAATATTTTATTGGATAACAAATATTTTACATTTTTCGCGAAGAAGATCAGTCAAAATCGATAGAAAAAACATAATATTATACAAAATAAAATATAAAATGAGGCGAAGACTGGCACTGGTTTTTTGTATTAATATTAATCAAATTGCTTTTTTCTGTTATTTTTTTGGCCATATTACGATTTGCCAACAGCCATGTCTCGTGTTTAAGTGTGTATTCTGACCAAATATAATATTAAATAATATTAATACGCGACAAATATTTTATCAAAATAATCAATAATAAGACCCACCCAGTAATAAATCCAGCAAAATATGTATTGTCAATAATATAATAATTAAAATTGAATATTCAGGGAACAAAACAACGAGGCAATTAAGTAATTTAGACTTAGACTTGTCGTAACTTATTACCGTAATAAGTTCAAAAGGAAAGAAATGTGTAAGTTTAGGGTGACCACATTCATTCATTTATTTTTTCGCCATTTTTCAGTCCATACCTACTTTTTTATTATAATATATTTGCATAAAAAAATTAAAAATCAGAATTGGTGAATAAGGTGAAAAAATCATTAGTTGATATATATGATGATGTGTAAAATAAATCGATCATTCGCTTTACTTCTCAAATCGTTTGTTATTAATTGGCATTTTATATTTTATTTTGCTCGAATGGAAAGTAAAATTGGGGCCGGGCCGAATGTTTTGAGGGAGGAATCGGGCGGATAGAATGGGGGCGAGATTTTGATGATTGTGATTATTTTGTTGGATAAATATTTGTTGAAAAAGCTGTTTTAATTTCAACTGGGCCGGGTCAAAAAATTTGGGCCGAGCCGGCAAAAAGTCGGCCCGATCTTAGTCAGACTTGAATCGAACAAAGGAATCTGGCAAAATGATCCTGTATCGGAGAAAACCAGAATAGGGTACTAGAATTATTACAAAATAACAATACTACAACAAATTATTGTGTATAGGCGCCCCTCTAATAAAGATGCCTTCTTTTGGATTTTTTAAATCAGTAAATTTTTTAAAACATGTCCAACAAGCCTAACAAACGAAGGCGAACTTTTCTGTGTGAAGATTTTTAAAATTTTGTCAATAATTTGTGCAAAAAATCATTAAAATTTCTAAATATGTAAAAGGTAATAAAATAATTTTTCCACCCCACCCCCTCCCTCCACTCTAATAGGGTCCCTTCTGTGGGATGTTGAAAAATAGAAATTCGGGGTTACTATTAAGAAAAATCCAAAAATCGACATTCTGCTCAATTGGATTAACTTCGGAAGTTTATATTTTTGAAAGCGAAATTGAAATTTTGTGACAATCTGTTGCTTAAGATGTTGCGGAACATCCTGTTCTGCATATTACACACAAAAACAGACTAAAATAAAATAGCATATTTTGGCAAAAAACATCTTGGGAACATAACAATTGAATGAAAAAGGCATAACTAATACTAGAATGGAAGAGGAAATGAGATAGACAGAGAAGAAAAAGATACAATCTGATACACCATTTTCTCTAATTTCTCCTCACTCCAACATCTCCTCCCCCCCCCAATTTTCC
>JAQIYK010000475.1:0-14070 GCA_034700465.1 Rotylenchus robustus
GGGTGCTGAATATTTCTCGTTTCTTCACCCCATAGGGTGCTGAATATTTCTCGTTTCTTCACCCCATAGGGTGCTGACTGAATATTTCTCTTTCTTCACCCCATATGTTCTCCCAATTCCCACCGAATATTTCTCTGTCCGCATTTCCGTGCTCTTGGTTGGTACCATAGTCCAGTGCTGCCGCTCTCAAATGGCCCGTCTTCAGTGCGGACAACACGGCACTGGACTGGACCAGCTCGGAGTCGCCCGAATTCACCAAAAAGGCACCAAATTTCAGGCCTTTGATCGTATCCTACGAAAATAGACAAATTCAGCCGAAAACTTCTCAGTAAATTTTGAAACTAAAGATTACGTTGAAAATTATATTATTTGTTTTTTTTAATTGAAAAGCCACAAATAAGGAAACATTTTAAATAACAGTTTACCATATTTTTAATCCGCCCGGATAATTTTGGTTTCCAAAATTTACCCAAATATATTATTTGATTTTTGAATTTCCCGCCAATGCCAACTTACGGTGTTGACAATGTGTCGAGTGTCGGGCTGCAGGGGACAGTGCAAGGAAATGCAATCAGCCTGACTGAACATTTCCGTCAGATTTGTGCATCTTTCGACGCCGAGTGCCCTTTCCATGCCTAAAATTCGAAAGTAAACTCTTTTTTAATTTAGAAAAGTTAAGGAATTATTGATCGATAGATAGATAATTCACATATACCTAAATTGTTATTTAAAATTTTAGGAATTTTTAGAAATTCTCTAATAGCCGCCCTCTGGCGTCTATTTTTCAATACCCCTCCAGCAACAGGGGGCGATGCCAATACCAATAGTCCCAATATTAATATCACAAATTTGTGGATTCAGAAATTCTTAAATTTTGAAAACAGGGATAACCGACTTTCCTCCAATAGTGTCTGTCCCCTCCCATTAGTGCCCTTTCCTAATTGTACAGCCCCCCCCCAGGGATCAATTGAAAATAGGTAGTATCCCCTCTTCTAATAGTATCCATCCACAATGTATTGCTAAAAATATTGTAGTGAATGTTTGGGCAAAATTCGACAACTTTTCAAAATATCCATCTTTTCTACGAAATTTGAAAGAAAAAATGCTAAAATTGGTAAAATTAAAATGGCAAAATACAAAAAAAAACTGCTGGAAATTTTGTCTATTGGAAGATAGTACCTCACCCCCTCCCTCAATAGTAACCCTTTTCCAGAGGATTTAAAATAGCACTTCCGGGGGCACCATTAGAAGAAATACGGTAACCCCAAACAACCACAGAAATATGTTGCTCCTAACAATTTATAAACAGTCACCATTTGTTATGTATGGGTCGTAAAAAAGCACTTTGAAGCCGAACACTTTGGCACGAAGTGCCTAAAATAATAATAATAAAAAGAAATTGTGATGAATTTTTGAATGTTTTTTTGACCACAGCTGTGCCAATCCGGCCCAGTCCAACCAGTCCCAGAACACTGCCCCGAACGCGGGTTGAGCCGGCCATCAAATCTCGCAATTGTTCAATACCGTTAGGCTACAAAATAATTTGAATTAAAATCGAATACAATTTTGTGCATTTTTGCCTGTTTTCCCATTTGTACCGTTCTGGACACCCAAAATGTCCTCCGGAACATACTCAAAATCAGCGACATTGTCGAGTCCGCCGTCTCTTCCACACATTCAGAGGGCGTGTGGCAAATGGCTATGCCTAAATATTTATAAGCAAATTTCTGTTTTTTAGTAATTGCGACTTCGGGATCCCCGGTGTTCCGTCTTGACAAATCCCCCAAAAATCATCAATTCCCCCAAAAATCATCTTGAAAACCTACCCTTCCCTCCCCTTAAATTGGTTTAAAATGTTGCCAAGTTCACTGGCCGCTTGCACATCCACATTGTGCACGCCCGAACCGATGCGCACAACCACTTTGAGTGCCCTGAACTTGGCCAGATCTTCGCGGCCCAAACTGATCGAGTGGTACAGCAGTGCAGCGCTGGCTTCATTCAGAACCTTTTTTGTGGGGGAATATACCAATGCCAAAATGGAGAATTTAATGGGAAATTAACGGATGGAATGGTTGGTGAAATTAATGCTTTTTGGTTATTTTTGGGGATATGCTGCAAGTATTCTAGCGGCGGAATTTTACAAGTAGAACTTTTCATAACTCATAGCCTTGATATTATCTTTATACTTTGCATTGTCAAAATTCAATTCGAAAATATAAAAAGGCAGGCTCGCTTGTTGCTCTCATCAGACAAAAATTTCGATTTTTTCTTTTAGCATTTAGCATATTAAGATGTTTAAATTTTAAATTAAACTTGCCTTTTCATGGATCTCTCCGGTGGATTGGGCATCACAAAATGCCACAGTGGCAATATCCTGAAATGGTCGACATTATTTTATACACTCATTTACATATGTTTATTCTTCAATATTCAAATTTGGTATTATTTATTTGAATGACCGACCTTAAGAAGGGGCATTTCGATGGAGCAATCGCGCCCGTCGAGCAATGCGACCAGTGGCTTGTTGGTGCCCCCAAATTGGCCGCCGCCCACCGGAGGCGACATCCGCGCCAGTACGGCTTGATTTGGTGGCAGAGTACCTTTATCGCAATAAATTATTTTCATTGAATATCATCGGCGGATTTCCTCTAAAAAGTCCCCTTCTAACATCCCCCTCTAAACTCTAAAGTGGGTTTGTAGTATACCCGCCATTTTTAAAACTCTGAAAGGGAACTACTATTGGAAGGGAGGGGGGAAGTTATTGAAAAAGGGGCACTACTTTTAAGTGCCCATATACATATATTTGACAAATTATTATTTTTGTTGCAATTTATCGGAAAACAGAAAATGTAATGGTCGGTTACGATTAGGGTTCGGCCACCGTTGACCGTACAACGGTGGTTCACCGGTACGGTGGCAGCTCCGAACAATAGCCACCGTTGTACGGGGACGAAAATCCAAACCACCGCATCCACCGCCACCGTGACTTCGTCCCCGGTGTTCACCGGTGAAATTGTTTTTTTTGCCAAAAAAGTATCTCCAATTTGAAAAATAGGAAAATATTGAAAAAGCCGAAAAAACACTGAAAAAGCTGGAAAAGGTATTTAATTTGCAGAAAAGGAACTTTTGGCATTTTATCATTGGAAATGACGAAAAAAAACACCGAATTTACCGAAAAAGTACTGAAAATGTAGAAATTGTTTACTCCATGCAATTTGTTTTATTTTAGAAATTGAAACTTCTTTGATATTTAGCAGTTCGGAATAAATTTTACTATGATTTTCTGGTAAATTTTGGCTACCCTAGGCCTTTCTTGAGTTTTAAAAGGGGCCTAAGCCTTAAAAAAAATTCGGTTTTAAATTTTCGGCAAATTCAGAGCGTTTTTTTTTAAAAATGATAAAATGTCAAAAAATTTAAGTGATAAAATGTCAAAAGATCTTTTTCTGTGAATTAAATATTTATTTACGGCATTTTCAGTGTTTTTTCGGAAAAATACAAAAATGCGGAAATTCAAAAATTTTGTCGGCTCTTTGTCTGTCGACATTTTGGAAGGACACCCCTTCAAACAATCCGGATGAAGAAGAAATTGAACTCAGTGAGTGATGATAATACAGACTGATATGAACAATATTTTGAAAGAAAAAAGTGGTTTTTAAAGAATTTATGGATTTTATAGGCAAAATTTGGTTACGATCAGACATGAGATCGGGCCGGCCCGGGCCGGGCCGAAAATTTGAGGGGGGTAGCGGGCCAAAAAAATTTTGCCTGCACCAGCGGGCCATCGGGCCGGCCCGGGCCAGGCCGGGCCGAGAGGAGGTCGGCCCGGGCCGGGCCGCTGGGGTGGGGGGTCGGAGGCGGGCCGGGCCGAGAAAAATGGGCCGGCCCGATCTCATGCCTGTATTCACCATAATTTTTATATTAGAAAAAAATTAAATTTATTGAGAAATATTTATTTACATATTTACTGTTGTTTAAAATTCAATTTTTTTAACTTTCTTAAAAATTATAAAATTAAATTTAAATATTTGTTTAAATTAAATCAAAATTGTCGAAATTGAGCTAATTTTCTTTACTTAATTTACCGTTCGGTCTCTGAAATTGTTGAGTCATTAATTGCTGGGCATCGTCACTGTCTTCCGTTCCTTCCGCAAATTGTTCCCCATTTTTTGTTGCGTACAAATTTTGCACCAAATTTCGCTGGTGTCCCCTTATGCTGACCGGAATAACCTCAAATAAATAATAATGATAATAATAATGATGATAATAATAATAATCCCGGGTGACAAGAAAAAAAGTGAATGGTATGTTACGCAACAAACTGTAATTTTGGACAAATTCTGTCCGAAATTTAGATGTTGCGCGAAAAATCGGCCAACATTTTGTATGTTGGACAAATGTCTGATAACATCTGATAAGAATGTTACGTGATGTGTTATCCAACATTTGCACGAACAACATTCAAATTTCGAAGATTTTCATATTTTCAAAAATCAGAAATTACGAAAAATTTCAAAAAAATCTTAAGGGCGAATATTTTTAAGTTTGAGAGAGCTGGCAGGGGACGGGGAATGGGAGCAGGGGCAGAGGTTAAAAATGGATTTCCCGGCCAAGGCAAAAAATTTCGGTCTGTCCCATTCTCAATAGAGACCAAAAAATTCAGCAAAAATCTAGAAAATTAAAAAAATGCAAAACAGAACATTGGAAGCTGAGATGTGAATTTTTTAAGTTTGCTTGTTTTTCTTCGTTTTTTCCGGCGTATCTGGGGCGATTTTTTTTATCGATTTTGCTATTTTTGGTTCCATCGTGTTTACTCGGTTTTATTCTTAAAAATTAATAATTTGGGAAAAAATTAATGTTTTCTACTCCCTCACAGCATTATTTGTAAGAACTCGAAAATAGTTCGAATCACTTCATTGTATCCAAATTTTCGCCTTTCGCTTTTTAATTTTGCACAAATTTATGGCGTTTTTAGTTCAATTATTTATTTTTTGAATTAAAGTGAATAAGGATTAAGTGTTTTTTGGAAAAATTGTTTCCAAAAAGGTATGAATCCGCTTTCGGACTGATTATAAAAATATAACTTCGTTTTAATTTAACATTTAAAATGAATGATTTTTCTTGTTTTTATCTACAACCATTTTAAAAACTTATTGTCGGTTTTGTGTTAAAAAAAGCTTTGTGTTAAAAAATAAAAACTAATTTTTGGATTTATAAAGGTAAGGACCAGGGTTTTTAAGTTTAATTAAATTTAATAACCAACAATGTTCTTAAGCTTAAATATTAGGTACTAAGGTTTTTGAGTAAACAAAGTTAATGACTAAGGTCTATAACCTTAAAAAATAAAATCTAAAAATTGTTGAAAAAGCCGCAGAGTTATTTGAGCCTACAAAAATTAAATTTTAATTTTAATGCAAACCATCGTAAGCTTAAATCTATTTTAGTTCTACTAATGGGCGAGGGCATTATCCTTTTTATTGTGCAGCAAAAACATTCCTAACTAATGCAATGATGAAATTAAAATGATCGGAGATTAAGGTTTGAATTCTTGTTTTATCTTAAGTACAAACAAAAGTTGCTCTATAAGGTTACCGATATATCCTTATTCTAAAATAAAAGGCTATTGTTACAATTAATAAACAAAAAATTTATTAAAGCTAGTTTTTTATTTTGTTTTTGATAAAAATAAGATATAAAATTAAAAATAAATCCCCCATTTTTGTCCCAAAACGCCAATTTTCTTCCGCCCTAATTCATAGAATTCCTACATGGGCAAATGTGGGACTGACATGGGGAGTTTGCAATAAATTAGGGGGTTCGTTTATTGTAAAAAATGATCAATTTTCTCAAAGAAACGTGGCAAATATTTGTAAAATTTTCTTGGCGGCGCCTATCGGCACCGCCGAGCTCGATTTTTCGATTCACCCAACCCCTTGAAAAATTAGTTGGTTACTACCTTGCTCCCAATATAAGTAACAAGCGAGTGATTGTAAAGACGAAGAGGAAAATAACGATTATTTTGTAGAGCATTGAGAAGATGTTGATTTGTTGAATTATTTGGAATAAACTTGATAGACAAATAAAGAAAAATGCGATTTTTTAGTCAAAAATGCGAATTTTTAGTCAAAAATGCGATTTTTTAATCGAACAAATTTTTTCGGGCTTGGATACCGGATATCCGGGGTTTTGCCGAATTTCCGATATCCGAAAAAGTTCGAATTAGATCGGATACCGGATATCCGAGAGTTGCCGGATCGGGTCGGATATCGGATACTGGATATTCGAGTTTTTCCAGGTATCCGCCGACCCTACACACAAATATACCTTTCCACGTTACTATCTTATTGACGACAAATTCGACTATTATTTTCGAATGCCCATTTCCAATATTATAACAAAGGGGTTCATGATCTGTAACAAACATCTTATGTATATTTTACCCATGAATACATTCGATCATGATTGATTTTTTAACTTGGGTTGGGAATTTTTGTTCATTCTTTATTCATTTTGTAACTTTCCCCATTTTATTGGGTAAGGACCTTTTGTTCATGTTAGTCATTTTTGTTCGCGTTAATAAATTTGATTGAAAAGACTTGCTATGATTATATAGCACTGTCCTGTCAATTCAGATTCGCAGGTGCCATTTGGTGCTTGCAAACTTCGGTATAATCAGGCGATTCAAACTATATTTTCAAAAAACAACAAAATAGTTTGATTCGCCTGATTATACCAAAGTTTGCAAGCATCAAATAGCGCGGGAGAATCATGAATTGGCAGGGTAGTGTAGTGGACATGTTTTGTACAACATATTTCGTGTGTGTATAACCGTTGTCCAACATATTCCGCGTTGTCCGACAAATTTTCTTCGACGTTGCGCAACACACCTCCCTTTTTTCCTCCCAAATTTTGCCCAACTTTAAATTTCTCTCTTATGTCTATCCAACACGTGTGTAACCACACGGAAAATTATTTGTTGCGCAACACGCCGGTCACAGCTGCCTGGTCTCAGCCAGGATTCTGCCTGGGCCGGTTCCCAAACAAGAGTGAAATTTTTTACGCAACAAATGCGTAACATCGAACTAAGTTTTGTCAGCCCGGGATAATAATATAAATAAGATAAAATGCTAGAGATTTATAAAGTCCATGAAATTTCCGAAAAGTCCTCAAAATATTCCTGGAATTTAGAGACACTAAAAATCCAAAAACCCTTGAACTTTTCTAAAGTGGCCAAAAATCCGTTTGAATCCCTTTTTTTCTCTATAAATTTTTATATGATCGATGTATTTAATTATTTCGTTTTACCGTCCCAGTTGAAGTAAACCCGTCAGACTCAGAGTCATAGAATTGATGTTGTTGACTCCGTTTGTTGCCCACAATTGTGGAATTGCTGCTTCGGCTGTCACTGAACCCGATCCGACTGGCAACTGACGAATCGTGCTGGAAAAATAACATTTGTTTCTGGGAAAAACCAACAAAACTTATCAAAAACTAACAAATCTAAATTTATCTATCAATCAACCAACCAACCTATCCTCTAACCTATAAAAAAATACCAATAAATAATTACTTTGAAAACATTGGTCCCATTTTCCTGAAAAAGAAAAGGAGGCTAATCAAAAGCTTTTTGCGGTATATTTTTGCCATTATTTAGTGTTCAATCTAAATATAAATCGCCAGAAAAAATTACTGTAACAGGACTTGGCCTTAGTCAAGGTAGTGAAATTTTGCGATCAGCCCCCTTCTTTTCCTGGAGGCTTGAGTAGTTGAGTTTGACTCCTATTAAGGCCACGCTATTGGAAATTTCATTATCCCAAAAAAACTTTCCACGCAACAAATCAGCTCATCAGTTTTGGTGTCAAAAATTCAACAAAAAATTAGAAAAATTTAATATATATATATAACTTAAAAACGGAGCATTGAAACCATTTTTATGAATTTTTTTAAATTATCGCTTTTTTTTTCTTTTTTCCTCTATGGGTAAAGATTTTTTCTCGATTTTGTTGCTTTTTTGTTTCCATCGTGCAGATGGCATTGAAACGTAAATTTAATCTGTCCTTAGTTTTTTTCTTAAACTTTAGAAACCGGGTTTTCAGGGGTTCAAGTTTGGGCTACTGTAGTATAGCGATTGTTTACTCGTTTTTAGTTCAAAATAGTCGATTATGGGTTAATCGGGGCGGGGAGTTCAAAAAATGACTTTATTTTTGAAAAATTTACCAAAAAAATTTGAGTTAGGGGCCTGGGCCTAGATCCACAATAAAAATCCGAATCTGGTTAGGTTCCTCTTTTCTAATAATATTCTAATTAAAATGTGCATTTTTATAAATTTTACAAATTTACCAGCGAAGGCCTATGTTGGACGTGACGCTGGGAGGCACCGCTGGTCGAATATTGCTCCAACTGGAAGGAATCACTGGGCATTATGCCAGCCTCCATCATGATTTCGGGTCTGTCCAGCGGTAGAGGCGGAGAATTCCTGGAAAAACACATTGAGACACTTCGCCAAACATTTCATCAAATGTATTTATTGTGATATGAAATTTGACAAAATACGGCTAATGGCTGTAAGGCCAATAACAGCAGAATCTTATTTCTAAACTTTACAATAAATTAAATGGAAAAGGTTCTAGGATAGGGGCTTGAAGAACTTATACAGGATCTGGCTCTATTATTTTCTGCAGAAGTTTTGTTTATAAAAATGAAACAAAAAATACAACGAAGTCGAGGTGATATGAGTCGAGGTGAGGTGAAACGAGGGAATACCGCCCTCATCCTTACTTTTTCGATAAAACGAGAAAATCTTTGAGCAATCGGGAAAATGAGAGAAATGTTTGAGCTTGTTCCTACTTAATCGAGGGGTGCTAGGTAGAGGTGTTCCGGAACCCAAATTATGGCCGGAACCGGAACTTCCGGAACACCTCTAGTGCTAGGTCATTATGCCAAAAAGACAAAATGAAAAGGCAAAAATGGGCGAAATGTCAAAATTGAAATTACAGATTTTGAATAATTCTATATCTTAAACATGACTTCCATTTTGACAAATTTTAATTTTTAAATTAAAATTTTAGAAAAATTAAAGCATAAAAAAGAGAGAATGTTTTGGGATGTTTACGCCAATTCCGATCTTAGCCCATATTAGCGGTTTTTGATTTTTTAAATGATTTTAGAATTTATTTTTCTAATTTTCACCTCCGTTCTTCGCCATGAAGGAATTCATCGATGTATTGTTTCGGCTCACATTCCACCTCATCCTCGTAGTGATGTGGTAGGTTGATGATACCTTCTGAAAAATTAAACATTTTTAATTTATTTGTTTTCCTTTTTCTACCATTTATTTTGGGATGTGCAGAAGTTGTCTCGTGCAAACTTTCATGCTCCCCCTCTTCACAATATTCCTCCTCTTCTTCAACATCTTAATTTTTTGTAATTTATATCAACGTTTATGAGTTATGACGTTTTTATTTAACCAATAATCATTTTGTTCAAGTCAGTACGGTATAATATACCGTATTTCCTCTAATAGAACCCCCTCCAATAGAGCCCCCATGGGGGGGGGGGAATTTGTTCCATATCTTTGAAAAAAAATTGTTAGCATTTGTCATATTTTAATCATGTTCGTTAAATTTTAATACCAAATTTCTATATAAAATGTTGTACTTTCCAAAGAAAATATCGCACATTTTGATTAAAAAGCTATTTTTTGGCCAAAAAATCCAATTTTGTGACCAAAAAAAGTCAATTTTTCCCCTTTATTTCCGATTTTTTTTTCACTGAAAAATAGAGACCCTCCTCCAATTGAACACCCCTCCAATAAAGCCCCCCATCCGGGGTATTAAAAAATAGAACCCCGGGGGTTCTATTAGAGGAAATACGGTATCCAATGAAAATAACTGCACAAATGTGTTACATTTTTTTAAAAACCCTCCTTTTAAAAACCCTCCCTTTAATTGCTATATTTCCACAACGAAAACGTGTCAAAATATTAAAAATAATAAAATAACAACAAAAACTTCAGTAAGATTTTCATAATTAGATAATCAAATAAAAAATATACCATAGTTATTAAATTTAGTAAAAATATACCATAACTCTTAAAAGGTATTTGTTTTATCAACTTTTAATTGTTTAATTTTTTCAAAATGAATGTTCAGAATAGTCTCCGCGAAATGGTCAGTTTATGTCGCGGCGAAATTAAACATTTTGAAACGAATGTATTTGACGAATTGGCTGATATAACCATTGAATTGTTACAAAAATTGCAGCAAAACAAAGGCCTGCAAATGCGCCACAGAATTTTTGCTGATTCGGTAAATGAAAAATAACACAAAATATTTATTTTTTAAATTTACCAATTAACAATACTTTTTAACTTTTTAATATTAGGTACTGTATTTTAAATAAAAACGATCAAAAAATGTGTATTTAAGCATAAAAATAAACTAGAATAGCCAAAGACAATTCAGAAAAATTGTGAGAATCTAAATTTTAATTTTTTATTTAAATTTTCTTGCTAAATTTGAAATTTTATGTTAATTTTTTTAAACAAAATTTGGCTAAAGTCCCGTTTAAACCCAAAAATTTTAGTTGTTATCAATTTTTATAAATCGGGCATTACCTATTGTTGATTTATTTAATTATTTATTAATTTTGTTTAAAATTTTTATTTTATTTATTTAACTTTATTTTAATTTTATTAATATTATTTTTCTTGTTAATTTTTCCAAATTTGAGTTTGAAAAGGCGAAGCAACGAATTGTTTTGCATTTTTCGTTGCTTCTTTCCAATTTGGCTTTTCACGAGAATAATAATGCGATGAGTACTCGCGCGGAATTGCAAGAAATGGTGCACCATTATGAAGTATTTAATTGTATTTAATTTATATTCAATTTATATTTTAAAATTTAAATAAAATAATGTTTCAACAAATGGAATATATTCAATTTAAATACATTTAGGTTTTATTATTATTTTTTGAATAAAAGCTTCAATATTCAGCAGTTCAAGTTAGGTCCCAGTTTAGGCTTCAGCTTAGTCCTTATTAGCTTCTTCTTCGTCCTAAGTCTCAGCATATTGTTAAATTTCAACTTATTAGTAGGCCTACTTGGGCCACAACTTAAGCTAAGCTTCAATTTAGGCCTTAGCTTTAGTTTTCAGCTTACGATTCAACAAGGCCTTATTTAAAATTATACTTCATTATAAGCTTTAGCTCATTAAATTTAAGTGTATAAAGTGCATCAGCTTTTAGCTTGTTTTGATCTTTGTTTTAGGCTTCGACTTAATTTACAGTTTATGCTCTAACTTAGTTTTATGATTTCAACTTAATTATTTTCAATTTTTTGGGGTTCAGAGATTGGGTCGAAGGTATGGCCGAAGTCAGTTGGGTGCACGGGAACGGGCGGCAATTGGGGACGAGGACCAGTCGGCGACAGTGAACGTGATGCTGACAGCGCACAACTCGGACATTATGTACCGGGTCAGAAGCGAGCCGCAGCCCGAGCTGTACCGACCACCAAAGTGATAAACCACTAAACCACCGAAGACATTTATTCTTGGGATTTTAAGGCAATTTAATAAAAAAATTATTGATTTATTTTATGATTTAAGCCAATTTTAATAGACAATACATATATATTTTTATCAGAGAAATGAAAAAAACTTAAAATTGTGTGAATCGTTGCATGAAAAATGTAATCATTTTCTTTTTTATCATTTTAATATTTTTAATTTATCATATCATATTTTAAAAATTTATCATTTTTAAAAAACGTTTAATTATGAGTGATTAAGCAATGTTTTTTGCAAATGAATGTAAATTTTAGGCCCTTAACTTGTAAGATCAGCCGGCAAAAAATAATGCAAAATCTTATGATTTTTTTAATTCATAATTTTAAATTCATTTTTTAAAACGTTTCTTTAAAAACCCTAGAAACAGCCTGCCGCCGGTAAAAAAACTATTTGTTAGGAATATTTTTTTTTATCAAAATAAAGGTTAAATATAGAAAATAGGGGGGTGGGCAAAAGGGACAAGAAAAGGGTAAAAATTGAATATTTTTGTTGGGGTTATTTTTTGCGTAATTATCTTCACCATCGATAATAATATCCAATAAGTTCTTCTTCCCCTCTTTTTTCTTCCCTTTTTTCTCTAACTTCGCACATCCAATGATCTTCCGCCCATTACATTTTCCGCTGCCTTCTGTTTCTTGTACTCAACTGGGTGACTAAATAAAAATTATCAAATTAATTAATTAATTAATTAATGATTTCCCAAAAATAATATTTATTTACTTTTAAAAATAATTTTAATTTAATTTTGTCAAATATTTTTTTAAAATTATATCCCCGTAATCATATACCGTATTAATAGTATATTGAATTGCTTATATCGAAAAAATATTTTAATCTTTTAGTCTTTCTTTTATTTATTTTTTTTGAAATTATTTCATTAAGCATTTCACTTAATTATCATATCCAAATCATTAAATAAATTTTGGCCCAAATTAAAAATAATTTAAAATTTTGAATTAAAATGCTAAAAATTCTTATTATTTTTTTGAATTTTGAAGACCCATATATGAAATAAATTCATAATAATTGTTTTTTTTGAGATTTTATTGTACTAAATTTATTTTTCCAAAATATTTTTGAATATTGATTTTCGCTGAAAATTTTCTATAATGTTTTCTTCATATTTTTGTTGTTTAATAAAAATTAAAAATCCTTACGCCTTCCACCAGAACCCGTCGCTCCAATGTTGGCAGTTGTTGAACTTGAACTGGAACTTGTCCTTGTCCCACATATCCGCAAAAACGCGTTGGATGTATTCGTATTTGTGCAACTCATTGCAACAATTGCTTGCGGTTATTGGCTCTGCCAGTGAAGCGTAGTGACTTAATATGAAAGAAAATTAATAAAAATCGATAAATCGGTTTTAAATTTTTAAAAGATAATTTTAGAATTTTTAAACCTGAATATCTAAATATTGTAAAATTTATGAGGTGTGTACCCCCATCCAGATTACCAGATAGATATAGCTCACTATTTAGAACATGGCCAAAACATGTTCCGAACATTATAAGTCATGTCAAACATAGGGAAAATGTTCAGAACACGTTTTAGCCATGTTTCAAACATTTAATGTTTTGATTTTTTGGCCAATGTTTTATTGATTCGGCCATAAAATGGTTTTTGAACCTAACTTTGGATATGTTTGGCCATAATAGCCCGTTTTTTAAGCTTATAATGGCAGATGGTACTGTTTTTCAGCTTCTTAGTACCATTAATTATATCATTTCTACAATTTTACCCAAAGCTTTGGCGTTTGCCCTTTTCGTCATCGATTATTTCATAGGTGCAATGGAATTCGCGCCCGCATTTCTCACAATAGAACAGAACCTGAAATTTCAAAGAAAACAAAAATTCAAAAAAAATCAGAAATAAAAAATTGCTAACATGGATAGCTTCATGGGGCATGTCCTGGTGATTTTTGGCCATGTCGTTCAGGTCCTCCTCTTTTGGATTTACGGCAAAAATGCCGGAAATCGGGCGCCAATTGTTGATGGAACGACGTCGAACAAGTCTAATAAAAGGTTAAAAATTTTGAATAAAAAATAAAATAGTTTTCTGCTTTTTTAAATTTCAAAATTATCGAGATAAAAAATATGCAAAAATTAAATATATTTAAATGAGGTATTAACAATTTTTTGTTTTAAATTTCAAAAAGGGGACTGGACCGATGGACTTTTTAAATCATCCACAACAGACTCTGATTTCTTATTTAAAAATTCCAATTAAATTTCTCTTTAATTAATCAAAGCACCTATATACTCCGAAATTATACATAAAATCAAACTCAACTACCCCAGCCCCCACGAGGGGGCTGGGGGGCGATTTGGTTGCTAAAAATCAAAAATTGCATAATATATCATGATAATTTTTCCCAATAAAACACTTTAAATTCAGAAATAATTTTCTTATCAATAAAAATCAAATCTTATTTGGCAATCATAAAGTTTACTGGTCCCCCCAAAAAGGCTAAAAAATCGAGTTTTTTGTTGTTTTTGACTTCACTCGGGG
>JAQIYK010000476.1:0-14062 GCA_034700465.1 Rotylenchus robustus
TTTAAAATATCGATGTTTTGTTTTGATTTTTTCTTGCCCAGAATTTCGGGGCCCCACTACTTCAGGGTAAAAGGGGGGCCCGGGGTCCGGGCACCTGCTCGAAAAAGTGGGGGGGGGGCTGGGCCCCCGGGGCCCCCCTGGCTACGCCACTGCCGATAGGCGCCGGGCGCCGCCGGGAAATTTTTTGAATAATTTAGGTACGTTTGTTAAGAAAATTTAACATTTTTCTTATAAAAAATTCCCCATTTTCCCGCCTTCGGCGGGAATTTATTTTTATTTTTTTTTTGGCCATGGGGGGTACGTGCCCCTGGTACTCCCTGGATCCGTCCCTGAGGGAATTACAAAAGAGTCAAAATTCTTGATAGTTCATATAGCACCATAATTCGTCGCATTTGAAAATTCAGATTTGTTTGGATTACTGGAATTGGCTTTGCATGGAACTGTTTCGCGAATCTCCTTTTGAACAATCCGAACACTCCATAATCGACGCATTAAAGCGATACAATCGCCATGATTCTCCCAGGCGAAAACTCTACACCGAAGTGCTCTCAGATCTTCGATTGTTAATGATAAGTCGGATGGCCAAACCAGAAGAAGTCATTGTTGTGGTCAATGAGAACAATGAAGCAGTTCGGGAACTTGTCAAAGATACGGACTCTGTTGTTCTATACAAAACAATGCGCGAGACACTCGGTTAAGATAAATATATATTTTCTACGAAAATGTTTTAACATGCTAATTTAAGTGCTTCTGACTCACTTGGACTACCGAGACACAGAACTTAAGATGACAGAAAAGTTGCAAAACCAAGTTAACGGAAGTGAATGGTCTTGGAAGAATTTGAACACGGTTTGTATTTCATGGTTTTTGGGTTTTTGTTTGGTTAAAATTCTATTGTTATGTTTAGTTGTGTTGGGCGATTGGTTCAATTAGTGGTGCAATGCATGAGGATGATGAAAAGCGCTTTCTTGTTACTGTTATTCGCGGTAATTTATGAGTGAGATGAAAAAATTTCCAATCTTTTCGAATAACAAATTTTTAAATTTGTCTGAAATACAATAATCAATAGTTCGTTATAGTTATAATTTTTAGACTTGCTTGGATTGTGCGAACAAAAGCGTGGAAAAGACAACAAGGCAGTGATTGCGTCAAACATAATGTACGAATAATAATGAATTGGAATAAGTTAATAAATACTAATAATTTATAATAATTTACTTCTACAACTATTATTCCGCTGTTGTTACAGGTACGTGGTGGGACAATACCCACGCTTCCTGCGCTGCCATTGGAAATTCTTAAAAACGGTCATCAACAAGTTGTTCGAGTTCATGCATGAGTCGCACGAAGGTGTGCAGGACATGGCATGCGATACATTCATCAAGATTGTTATCAAGTGCAAACCTCACTTCATTGCGGTGAGTACACTACATTGTTACTCTGATTAATTAATTCTTTGCATCAATATTGCTTTATCCTAAAAAATTAACGATTCAAAAATTGTTATTTCACCTCTGAAATAGGCGAGTATAAATTGATTTTTTACATTTCAGGTACAAGCCGGAGAAACGATGCCCTTCATTGATGAAATTCTGCAGAATCTAAACAGCATTATTTGTGACCTTTCTCAGCCACAAGTTCATGTTTTCTACGAGGCTGTAGGACACATAATTTATTCATGCATGAAGCGAGACACTCAGGAACAACTCATCGAGAAACTCATGATTTTGCCAAATTCTATTTGGAGCGAAGCGATTGATCATGCCAGTCGAGTGAGCACCAAATATTAAACAAGAAAATAATTTATTGAATATTAGTTTGACCAAATTTTTTGATGATTATTAATTTGTTATTTAATTGATCTTTTTAGGATGTGAACATGCTTACGGATCAGGAAGTTCTTCGGAATTTTGCGCATATTTTGAAGACAAATGTAGCCGCTTGCAAATCAATTGGTGCGCCTTTCTTTAGTCAGGTAGTTACATTTTTATACTTATTAGAAGCGACATTGGTCATTTTCAGCTGAAACGAATATTGAACGATATGTTGAGCGTGTATCAAGTAATTTCCGGAAATTTGAACAAGGCGGTAAACGAGCAAGGAGAGCAAGCACTGAAGTGGCCATTGGTAAAACAGATGCGCATTGTGAAGAAAGAAATTTTGACACTCCTTTCGACATGGATATCACGTGCATTTGAGAGCAGAACTACAGTTTCGGTAAATAATTCATTTGAAATTTAAGATTAATTCTTATCACATTAAGGAGCCTTTGATTGTTCCTGTCCCTTTGGTCATAGAAAATGTGATCCAACCACTCTTCAGCACGGTTCTCGTTGATTATGAAATGAATATTCCACCGGCTCGCGAGCCTAAAGTGCTATCGCTTCTCTCAATCACAATTGTTTCATTAAAGGTTTTTTAATTGTTTTTTGAATTAAAAATTTGTACAAACAATTTTCAAAGGAGGAGGCATCTGGTCAAGTCCCAGCCATTCTCGATGCTGTTTTCACATGCACATTGGACATGATCAACAAAGACATGGAAGCGTTCCCCGAGCATCGCACCAATTTCTTCCAACTTCTTAAGGCCATCAACCAGCATTGCTTTAGCGTGTTGATCTCTCTTCCGGACCAAGTATTTGGACTAATTATTCAAGCCATTGTTTGGGCAGTGAAGCACACAATGAGAAATGTTGCAGAAAATGGTGAGATCCTTGAAGAAAAAAAGCAAAATTGCGGAAATTCAAGGCATCGATATTCTTCGTGAACTTCTTACAAAAGTTTCGATGATGACCGACAGGACTTTGGCACAAGCATTTTACCAGAAACATTTCATGGTAATTTTGGAGCATGTTCTTGGAGTGGTTACTGATTATAATCAAGTGAATTTTGTCGGTAAGTTCAAATGGTAAAATTCTGACATAGAGAACAAGTTCGGATTTTAAGGGTTGACAAATCTTGCTGAAAGTGTTTGCCTTCTTTTCCAAGCAGCCGAGACAGACATTAAAGTTCCGCTGAATCCAAATGTAACACCGGCCCAATTTGTTCCGGCATCAAACATGGATTATGTGTTCGAGGCTATTGCTACCCTTTTCAGCACTCATTTCAAAAATTTGACTGAGTATGGAATATAACTCACTGCTTTTTAATCTTTAATTCAATTAATTCATTTTAGGGCACAAATCCGGGTTACTATCAAAGGGTTCTTCAGCTACAATCGAACACTCGCCAAAATGCGTGAACACATCCGCGACTTCCTTGTCCAAATCAGAGTATGCAATACTTGTTCTAAAACCTTTAAATTTTGGGAATTAAAATATGAAGGGGTACTTGCCTCCAAACATATAAAATACAAATTAAAAGGAAAAGTTCTCGCCAATATTAAACAAATCAAAAATTAAATAAAACATTTCTTGATTTGGATTAACCTTTAGGAGGAAGCCGGTGACAGCACTGCTGATCTTTTCTTGGAGGAGAAAGAAGCAGAGATTCAGCGCATTCAGGCGGAGAAACAGGCCATTCCCGGTGTAAGAAATCCAAACGAACTGTTGGAGGAGGACATGGCCTGATGAGAGTCATAATGAAAGTGGGAAGGAAACAAACAGCTCGAGGACTTTATTCATTTTGGTCGAACTCTTTAATTTGTAAAGCATCTCATCTGAACACCCGCCTATTACATCCACCACCTCCGTATCAGATCCAATCCCATCCGACACATTCTCAACATCCACCCTTTCTCACTCTCTCCCTTCTTCCAATACAGTAATGAATGCATCTTGTTGTCCGGTTCCTCCTCCTCCTCCTCATTTTTAAGTTTTGTTTTGTGTGTTGAACCAATTCAGTCTGAACTTTACTTTGCATGCACTGACTGTTTTTTGTCGTTCTCTTTTTTGTCTGACTTATCTCTATTTTATGTGCTCTCTCTCTCATCTCCAATCCGAACATTGACCTTACCGAGCTTAGTTGTATCGGTTGCTCTCTGCTGCTGAATTGAAGTGGATGGATGGATTTGGACTGTTTTTTGTGTCCTTTCCTCCTTTCTCTCCATTTTCTTTTCCTTTTACCATCCACAAGTTATGTTTTGGACAAATTGACTACTGCGTTTTGATTGGTTATAATCTCTCTTCTGATTGGCTGTTCTCGAACAATTGCATCTAATCTACATACATCCTTCATATTTCATATATATTTTTTCAATTTTTCGCAATATCAGTTTTTGTATGGTTTATGCTATGCCTGGATTGATTGCTGATCAATCACTGATTGATTATGATAATGAGTTGTGAATGTTATTATGAAACAACTTTTTTGACACACAATTTGCACTTTGTCTGTTTTATGGGGTTTGAATTGCTTTTTGTGAGGGGAGAGACGCCGGGAAAGTCTGTCGCCGGCTGGTGAAGGTGGTTGTGGGTAAGAAGTGGTGGGGGTTGTTCAGGTCAACTTTAATTGTGCATGTTGGGCGGGGGGGGGGATTGTCGCCAATTTCGGGGGGGGGGGGGCGCGGGGGGATTGTCGCCAATTTCGGGGGGGAGGGGGCGGGTTTGCGGTCTCCCGACATTCCTTATTTCTTGCAAACTAACCCGATGCCCACAAGAGTGTGTTGTTGTGTTCCTCTTCTCCTGTTCCTGGTCCTGCTCCAATTTGTCCTCCTCCTCCCTTTGTTCCTTCTCGCCCAATCACTATCTCCCTACGGTGCCTGGTCCTCCTACCAGCAGTACTCCTTGCCCTTCTCTTCCCCCCTTTTCGGCGGCACTTTGAACCCGGCCTTTGCCCAACGGTCGGCGTTTGCGCGGGGTGTCGAAAGTGGGTAAGTGGGACCGGCACGGCCTGTCTGACTTTCAAAACCCAAAGAGGACATCAACTTGTCCCCTTTTTCTCCATTTTCAAAGTGGACAGTGCCGCTTTTTGATTTGCTTTACCATATTGCACAGGTTGGGTTCCCTTCTCGGCTCCGGCTTCCGTCCCCAACAACAGTACACTTCTCCGTTTGTCGGTCTTTGGCCAATTCACTTAATGTACAGTATGTACAGTATTCCAGGAATCAACAATGCCTACGGTGGGGCATATGGAATAAATGGCAATTTGCTGGTGCCCGGCAGAGGGACACTCCCTTACGGTCCCATCGGTGCCCACTACGCGACCAGTCAGTTCCTGCGCGAGTCCGTTTTTGATCGGGAAAACTTCCAGGTGAGGAAGCACCTAACAGATCAACCCAAAGATCAGACCAAAAATGGCCTGTTGGGGTGTTTTTGTTGAGTTAAAGATACGCGGATGCGGATGGGAGCAGAGCCGGGCAATGTGCGCGGACATGCTGGGCATGTGCAAGGGCGGATGCGAAGACTTCTCCCGGGACGGGGGCCTGGGACTGTTGCACGACTGTCGATGTGTGCCCATTGGGTACAGCGCACTGATGAGCGGCGGGGGAGGGACAGTGGCGGGAGGCCGGAGGAAGTGAACCGGGGAAAGTACACGCCGAACTTGATGTTTTGTTCCAATTTTACCAAAAAAGAGGAAATGGTTTGATAGACAAATTTGGGAAAGAACGAGGGGATCGAAGTGGTCGATCAAGATGTGTTCGCCTTCCTCTCCTCCTCCTTCAATCCTTCGCTTCATCTTGCACGTCTTTGGCCTGGTCATTCTGCTCAAGCAGTACACTTCTCCTCCGATGTCCTCCTACAAATGGACCAAATCATTTATACCCTTGCCCATTTAATTTCCAACCGTTGTAAATGCCGCCACCGCCAGCACCGAGTCCAAACGGCGAGCCAGGTCCTCCGCCACCAAGCGGTCCTGGTCCGAAACCGCCTGATCCTCCAAATCCGCCTGGTCCGATTCCTCCACCATAAGCTTCTGATTGGATATACGCGCCCGAGTTAGGAAGTACTCCACCGTATTGTCCTCCATACTGACTACCGTACTGTCCTCCACCGTATGGACTTCCGTACATATTTCCTCCATACTGCCCTCCTCCGTATTGTCCACCATATTGTCCTCCGCCGTTCTGTCCTCCACCATATTGTCCTCCGCCGTACTGTCCTCCACCATATTGTCCTCCGCCGTACTGTCCTACACCATATTGTCCTCCGCCGTACTGTCCTCCACCATATTGTCCTCCTCCATATTGTCCACCTCCGTACTGACTACCGTACCCTCCTCCCATGACTGTACCGTATCCATAGGGTGACACATTGGCGCCATATTGGGATGGATAGTACTGTTGTTGTTGTCCGTAGGATGAAGAGTACCCTTTATTCGGGCAGTAGGGAATGCAAATGTAGGAGTTGTAGGAGGGTGGAGGAGGAGGAGGAGGAACATAGGAGGGAGAGTAGGAGGGGGAGTAAGAAGAACCGTACAAAGGTGGGGAGTAGTCTCCGCCACCACCACAAGAGAAGGGCGACACGAACAAATTCATCAGGAAAGTGATGATGATGAAGATGGCATTGGGAAGCACCATCGGACGAGCAAAGTTGAGCATGGCCGAACGAGGGAATTGGGTCGAAGGGGCAATGGACTGACTGACTGCACCATGGGAAGAAGTGGGCTTTTAAAAGCTTACTAAAGACTTTTTGCTTGGTTTGTTTGGGAGGGGAGGAAACAGCACAACCGGATTCGACGGGAGATTTGGCGCGGAACGACGACAAAGGGACTTTGGGGGTTCATAGGGAGAGGATGGGGGAGGGAGGGAGAAAAGTGGATTGCATAATCAGCATGGCGGGGTTAGGGGAGGGGATTTGGGTGGAATTTGAAAAAGTTGGGGGGGGGGGAGTGGACGGGGGTTTGGTGATTTGGCAATGCGTTCACCGAAGTGCAATCCCCGCGACGGTACATCCATCCCCTCCCTTTTTTCACCATGGCAACCCCTCTGCCGCCGTTGGGCCCATTTTTCATTATCGGACAATTGTCCTAAAATGTTGGAACCCTCTTTTGATGGCAATCTTCCTTTTCCTCGCAAAATGCCTTCAGCTACAGCAACGCCTATGGGCAGTTTGCCACTCCAGGTACTGCTTCATCTTCATGTGCACCTGCTACCATTCTCCATTCTTTCACAAATTGGCTGCTTCCTAATTAAGGTGCTAGAAAGACTTGATTGGCATATTAGACGAACTATTTTGAAATGTCTTTAAAACGGAAGTTAAATAATTAATAAGCATATACTAGACGACCCGACCTGATACCGTAACCTGCAACTGTACTATCGGTCGGATAATGTCACTACATATAATGGGTGACCCGGAGTTGGTATTGGGGGGGGGGAAATGACTGGTTGCCATTGTCCTCCTAATCCCCCTATCATTGTCCTAATCTTCCCCTTCCTCCGTTCAGTTCTCCGTACTCCACCCCACCTACCGCGTGATTCTGCTCGCCCTTCACCTTGTCTCCACCCTCGTCCATATTGCCCGTCCCTGGCTCGGCTATTACGGCAACTTGGACGAACGAGTTCGTTCTCTTTATCCTTTCCTTGCCCCAAACCCCACCTTCCAGCAGATCCCCGCGCTGTCCGGCTTCTGGATCCTGTCCGCCCTGCTCCATCTCCCCGCCATGCTCTTCCTTGGACTCAACCCGGATATCCGTCCATTGCCTCTGGAACGGTTCTTCTACCTATTGGATTTTGCCTTTTCTTCTGCGGAGGTACAATTTTTAAGCATGTTCATTCACAAGAATTTCCCCATATCAGCTGATAATCGCCACAATGCTAATCCGAAAATTGGCCAACCGCCAAATGGAACGGTTCAGAAATGCCATGCTGGACAATGGCGAAGGAGTGAAGGGAGCGAGGGATTTGGGACAGTGAAAAGACAGACAAGGCCAATGCAAAACAATTTGTTCCATCTTTCAACCAACCAATTAATTATATATAATAGTTCGGATAAAAGATAAAGTCCATTTGGTCCTGCAACTCCTCCGTTCTTTGTCTGTCTCTCTCCCCACTCATCATTTATTGTCAGTCTTCTTCCCTCCGCCTCAAAACAGATGTGGCCAACTGACGGAGTTTGGCCAACCCTTCCTTTCCCTGCAAACCAACCAATCATTGGGTGACTTTGGTCTGTCCCCGTTTAAATCGATCCGCCCTTTCCCTGCCCGCCGAGGTCACTCTTGTCCAAGAGTGTCTTGGCTCTTACATTAAAGTCGGAGCCGGAAATTGTTATATATCCTTTTAGCTTACATAAAACGCCAAAATTTTGCAAGAATTTATGTAACTTTTTCCAAACCTTTAGAGTGAAAGTTAAAATATTGAGGGATTATTTATAACATACAAAAATGAGCTTTCGCATGCATCGACGCCGCTCTTCCGGGAGTAATTCAGTGTCCCGACGGTCCAGCGGTGTAGGACAACAACGGGACTTGGAGCAGTTACTGAAGGTTGGGCATGGGACAATAATTACAGTATCCAATGGATATGGTAGAGACGACAGCGCCTGCCGGATTGGGTGCTGCTTCCGTGCATGATCGGTGTGCCCCCACTCACTTTGCTCCTCCACTCCCACCTGACCGTCCCATATCACCACCAGGTACACTTACACACCCATGAAACCTACAGGGCCAACTAACTAGTACCCACTTGCTCATTCAGTCTTTGTTCGACCACATTCGCCTCCAAGTGTCTTCCCTCCTCCCGTCTGTTGTGCTTCTCCTCCTCGTCCAGCTCCAACTCTTTTTCCTTTGGTACCTGCCAGCCAAAGACGTACAGGTGGACACTGAGGAGGGTTAGTCATATGCTGCCGGTAACTTGATCAACTGCCAATTTCCCCTCCGATCAAGGTGACTCCTTCCGCACTCGTCTGACCAGCTTCGAGTCCTCCATCCTCATCTATTTGCTATACGTGTTTGGTGCCCTGCTCGGACTGTACCCTGGCCAACTGGTCAGTTGTGTTTCGTCCCCAACCCTCGCTGTCTTCCAAAGGTCGCTGCTGATCACAGGTCTTTGCCCACTGGACTGGGATCATGTGCTGGATTTGTGTGCTCTGCTCCCTCCTCCTTGTGCTCCTCCTCCTTCTCCCACCAGTCCCAGTCCATCCTGCCGACGATCTCTCTCCCTCCTCCTCCTCCCCGTCCCTCGTCTCCCAATTATTTTATGGAAACCATCTCCAGCCCGTGGTACTCAACGTGGATCTGAAGGCATTCCTTACCCAACGAGTGGCACTGACCCTGTTAGTCATGCACATGTAACTTGATCCAACGCCAATTTCCCATCCGACCAAGGTGGGCTTTGTTCCTGATCTCGGCTCAGTTTGCCCAGCGGCATCCATTCTCTTCCGTCCCGCTGGCCACCACTTCTCTCCTCCAATTCGCCTATGTGCTCCGGCGCCAATGGTTCGAACATTTGCACATCGGTGGTCTGGACAACAAAAATGATCGTGCCGGTTTCTACAGATTGTTTGGAGTCCTAATGGTACTCCCCACCACTTATTTGATTCCGGTTACTGTCGAAACAGCTTCGGTAAGTCTAATGTTTGGTAAAAATTAAAATTAGGGAGAAGACAAACATTTCTTACCAATTCAGGACGAACCTTCTTCTATAAGATCACCTCTGATGTGCGCTGGACTCTTATTGGTCGGCCTCCTTTGCCAGTATCTGAATACGGCGATTGATCTTCAGAGGCATAACTTTCGCCGCTCAAACGGGGACCTAAAAATCAACGACAAAGACCCCTTTTATGTGTGTGTACGATTCAGAAAAGAGAACGGTGACAGCGGAGTGTCCCTTCTTCTCGGTACCATTTATTGATGATTGTTTTTGAGGGAAAATTAAATACCAAATTAAATATTCTCTGAAGGAAGCGGCTACTGGGGCATGGCCAGGCATCCAAACTACACGGCGGAGTTCCTGTCCTTCCTGGCTTGGACTCTTCCCTGGACACAACCAATTGCTTATATACCTCTGAGCTTCTTGGCCATATTGCTCTGGATTAGGATAAGAAGTGACGAATTGCGCTGTTACACATTGTATGGGCACTTTTGGTCCCAACACTGTGCCAAGGTCCCATATCTTCTGTTTCCCGGATGTTGAATTCCACAGTTTATAATTATTTTATTCGTTCAAGTCATGAAAGTGTTCGAGATCATTTAAAAGAAATACGCTCAATTGACTAGCATAATTTGAAATTGTTGGTCAGGGCTCTCAAGCTCTATTTACAAATTATTTTTTTGTATTATTTTTTTAGTCCTTTCCAATTTATAATTAATTTTTTTGACAAGGTATTTTTGGGATCCATGTTCTAATTTTAAAAAGCTTGAGTGCCCTTTAATTCGATTGCGATCAAACTCTAATCACTTCCGATAGAATTTCTCCCGTCCAATGAAGTGCATTCCTTGTAGAATTGGTCCAACAGACAATCCTCATAGCTTGGTGGTGGAGAAGTGCCCGTCGGTTGAGGAATAGCCTGAACCTGTTGACCGTAGAGTGGCGGTGCAATGGTCAACGGTTTGTCCAGTGAATGTGTTCTTGCCTCCTTAACCGCCTGAGTCCTCTTGCGGATGTCTTTGGCCTCTGCTTATTTATGTATTTGGAATACAACATTTATAATTTTAAGAAAAGCATACTTTGAATGGCTCTAAAATTGCGTTCGCGAAGTCTAGCGGTGATCCGCTGGATCACTCTCCGGGTCCGTCTGATCTCCACCACCTTGTCCAACTCCCACTGTTTGCACTTATTGATCCCGATCAGCATAGCGATAACCATCCCAATACAGAAGGCGATAGTGGGAATTATTATTTGCATGAGAACATCCGACGACGACACCAAAAACTTTTCATCACTTCGCAAAGTTTTAGCACCAATCATTGTTTTTGTTACATACAGCGAGGTTTATCTGTAATAGGCGAGGTGCGAGGTGTGTGTCTGTATATTAGAATAAAAAATATAAATCATCAAGATTAAGATACAGTTAAATAAATTGTTAAGTTTGGTACTTACTTATGTAGTTAAAAAGTTAAGTCTGTTAACCTCTTAAGTCTTAAGCCTGTAAAAAAAGTCAAGTTACATTTATTTTTCAGCGTTTATTGCTCACTCAATCAAACAATCAATGTATTTTTAAAGTAACGTAAAATGCTCTTTGGTTTTGAAAAAGCACCCCCAACCCAAACACAATACAAGTTGTGTTTTTATTTTTTACACACGTACCTTACCTTACCTTACTTAAAACTTAAAATACAACTCAACTACAACCTTACTTTGAGTGGTGAGCTTACATTTTTTCAAAATTTGTAATGTTTTCCTTCAACGGAAATTACATTATAACCAGGGGCCTGTAAATCTCCTCCTTGGATAGATAGAAAATAATTTGATTATTTGTCAGGGGCATTTTTTTATTTTTGTAAAGTTTTGACTGAGGGAGGGTGTTGGGTTGAAGATTTTGAATTTAGCGATTGAGTTCACTGTGTTGGTGTCTGGCTTTTACTTTTTTGTTTTTTCCTTTCTTTTTTTCATAATTTGTAATTCTTTAAATTTTTGAATTTTTCCCATTAGCGGCACTTCTCTAGTTTGGGTCGCCTTTTTTGGTCAAATTTGTCAAAGTCAATTTTGCTTATCAAAGCTATTTTTTCTTCAAAAATCGACACCCAATAGGCAAAATTTTACGGAGAATTCAATGCTGGCCTCTATTTTTCGAAAATTCTGACCTTTAGGCCTATTCCTAGACCTCAAAATTTTCAAACACATTTTTTGTTTTTTTTTAATTTTGAAATAAAAATTTGATTTTTTTGAAAACTCGAGGCCTAGGGGTCGAAATTTTTCAAAAAACTAAGGTCACCATTGGATGCTCCGTTAAATTTTACCTATTAGGGGTACTATTTTGGTGAAAAAACCGGACTTGAAATCTTTGATTTTGACAAATTTGACCAAAAAAGCGGACCTAAACTACACAAGTGCCTCGGATCCGATCTATAAGATCTGAAGAAAATTCGGATCCCGATTTCGGATGCGAAAATTTGAAGATGTCGGTTCCGGTCCAAATTTTTTAAAGATGAGTTTTTTTTTGTAAGAAAGCATTTAAAATTCATGAAATTTTTAAGGAAAATCACCCATTTTCACAGCCCTGACCCCAGTTCAAAATTTAAATTTTTGGGGAAAATACACCACTAGAAATCGAATTTTGGGTCGGATGGATTCGGTCGGTTTTCGGTAGGATTTTGGATCGATTTTGAGATTTTTTTGTGTTTTTCTGTTCCGAGCTGGCACAACCAGAGTCTGAAAAATGTCGGTAAAACATGCACGAATGAATAACAAATAAAACAATTTTAACAATTTGTATAAAGACAAAAAATGGACTAAACAGGTGCGCATCTTCCTACAAATTACAAATTCAAGGAAAGTAAATACACCTGTTGAACAATATGAATATTTGCAAATTTTTGTTTTCAGATCGGTTGAAGTACATCAATATAAAAATAAAAATTTTAATTTCCAATTATTTTTTAGAATTAAGAATTCACTAAATGTTTAAGTGTAAAATTTTGAGAAAAAAACACTATAAAAACCCATAAAATTAGATCTGACTTTGTTTAAAAAATAAATAAGTTTTTCTCAAAATTAAGCAAAACTCCCCGCCGCCGCCCGTGCTTAAAACCGAACCTGAAAATTTTTCGAAAACCCCTAGGCCCCTAACTCACAAATTTTGACAAAATATTTTAAAAATAAGGTTATTTTTGAACTCTCCCGTTTACCCTATAATTGACTATTTATTTTTGCACAAAAAACGGGATTTTTAACATATCTGCTTTACTACAGTATACTACCGTAACCCAAGTTAGAACCCCCTGAAAACCCGGTTTCTAAAGCCCAAGAAAAAAACTAAGGACAGATTGAATTTACATTTCAGTACGCTAAACACGCTGAAAACAAAAAATAAGAAAATCGAAAAAAAATCCACCGACCCAGACAGGAAAAAATGAAGAAAAACGGCTACATTTGAAACAGTCATGTCTCGGCTTCCAATGTTCCGATTTTCATTTTTTTGAAATTTTTCTAATTTTTTGACACCAAAACTGAGCAGATTCGTTGGGTGGAAAGTGTTTTTGGGAACAATAAAAGTTCCAATAGCGTGGCCTAACAATGGGGATCAAACTCAACTACCCCAGCCCCCAGTAGAAGGGTGTGGGGCGATTCTGGATCAAATTTTTAACACATAGTTAGATATTTCAATACAGGGATTACAGTAATACGGAAATAAGATAATTTGGATGATATGAATATTGATTCTAACATTGATTTCGAACAAAAGTGTCTTATACTTTTTAAATAAATTTGACAAAAAATTGTTGAGAAATAGTTCAAATTTTGTTAAATAAATACAAATTTGCGTGCACTCTTCTGTCTTTTCTTTCTGTCTTCTCTGCTGGTTACATTTTCTTTTTGCTATTTTCCAAATTAATTTTTCCCTGTTCGTCTCGCCCGCACTCTCTCGCTTCCACTCATCTCTTTTCCTCTTTTATCCCCCGCTATTTTCTCCATTTCCTCTCACTTCTTTTCACTCTCTTACAATCATTCATTCCTCAAAAATTGAACCCGTATAAATGGCATTCACAACAAATACAAAATGATGCCAAAAATTCAAATGAGCAAAAGACGTACAGTGAAATGTGCAAAATTTTGTTTATTGAGTTATATTTATATAGCTCAATGAAATAAATATTTTTTTTAAAGTTCTCGGAATTTTATGTTCCTTTTTTCATTGTTTAAGTCAGTGCAATTGCAACTTTTTTCAAGTATTAAATTTTCAGTTTTTAAAATTTCAAACAGCTAAAAACAAACACATACTTTCTCAAGCAATCATTCCATTTTTCTACAAGCAAAACTAACAACACACACCTTAAAAATCATCAAATTTTAAAAACGTTTTATTTTTTATTTTTACAACGAATTGGCGGTCCAGGCGGGTCCGCTTCATCGGCGCTTTCCCACCGTTCTTAATCGTTTGGTTGTTTCCCGGCGAAAATATATCATTTATTAATATAATTTGTCTAAAATTTGCGTCGTTGTTATTAGATTTTTATTATTACTTTTTAGTTTTGTTGGTAAACAAGCACAAATTTATAATTTGATGTAGGAAAAGCCCATTTTT
>JAQIYK010000477.1:0-14053 GCA_034700465.1 Rotylenchus robustus
CGTAGATTAATATGTATAGAAAAAATCGGTTAATTATACGTTTTCTTATCACGTGCGGACTCTTCGAAATTTTAAAACATTGGTTTCACATTGGGATTATTTAAAAACATGGGGCGCCAATTTTTTATTTGAAAAATATTGAGTCCCATGTTTTTAAGTAAATGGACATAAATGTTGATAAAATTGCGGTATGTTAATCAAAAATCAACGTAGTTTCAACGAGGGTAAGTGTGATCAATCAATAAAATTTGTTTTCCAAAAATACAAATGATTGAGAATGCAAATAAAACCTAATAATAAAATAGGAAAAGAAAGTAAAAGGGTATGTACATATATTGGCTACTCAAGAGGAAAAATTGTTTTTGTGTGTTTTCAGTGTTTGTGCCAAAAAGAATTTATTTTGTGCCAAAAAGAATAAATTTTGTGCCAAAAAATATTATCTCATTTTTATATTACAACAGCAACACACTAAGCATCGCGGCGAAAAATTATCGATTTTTTCAACAATTTGGCGCAGAAAAGACAATTTAAAGGGTGGTTTTTTTGTTACGGAAGCAAAAATTTTCATAATTTTACGGCGCCGACAGGCGCCGCAGCGAAAATTTTACGAGAATTTTGGGAAAAAATAGGGGGGACCCTAATTTTTCTCTACCGGCGCTTCGCGCCGGATTTTGCGCAGTCCCCCCTTTTTATTGCATTTTTACTGTTTATCCAGAAATCCGTAAATATATTGGTTTTGGATTTAAACAAAATATAAAATCGAAGCGAATAATACAGTAACACACGGGCAGCCGATGTGTATCCAATGAAGAGAGAACAGGCAAGATGAGGAGAGAACAGGCGCGAGCGAGCTAAAGAAATAGAACGGCAAAGCGAAAGAAGAAAAGGAATTGCAAAAAAGAGACAGTGAAGCAAAAGAAAACAGGAAAAACGAAATAGTACAGCGAAAAGCTTTGTTGAATTTTAATATACAATTTTTCGGCGCTGCGCGCTCCCTCCCCCCCCCCCATGATTGGGATTGGGGGAGGGGGTATACGCCAGCCAACTGTTAACTTTTTTGTTAAGGGTAAAAGGCACTCCCTTGAATTTTTTTCCCTTGAAAGGCACTCCCTTGAATTAATTTTTTAATACTATTGAGCTATTGACGAGAAGTTGAAAATAGTGCCATGAGATGCAGAATTTCACGAGGAATCCGAACATGGTCTCCGTTTTTCAAATTCCAAATTTTTTTAAAGTTCTAGGGCCAAATGTGACACCGTATGACACCCTTAGCAAAAAGGTTAACAAAGTCACAACAAGGGGGGTGTGCATGTATGGCATTAGCCATGCCCAAATTTTGCGATGTATAGTTCAGGCCAAAGAATGAATTGAATTTATACTAGACCAAGACCATTTAATAAAAATAAGCTATGGCTTTTGACTTTTGACGAAGAACCAGATGAACGACGACGCGAAAAATTCAGTCGCGAGCGAGGAGGAGGGACTTCGTGCTTCCGTCGATCATTCGAAAGGTTTTTTAATGAATGACTTCTGCGAGATCGATTTATTTTCAGGCCGAAACGAGATTTTGCTGCAAACGGAGGATTAAAGCGCACTTATAAAGGAGGCGAAAAAGATCAAGCAATCAAGAGAGGTCGATTGTAAGTTCAGTTTATTAAATTTGTGAGATTTAAATGTGATATAGAGCAAAGCAGAAAAATAGCTAGGGGGAAGCGTGGGGATCCCCTCTCTCCCCCTCACCAAAATTCAAGAAATTTTAGGAAAAATACACCCATAATAATCGATTTTTTAAAAATTCCCTATGATTCTCCCCCAAACCGAAGTTCCTTCTTTGAAATCCGAGGCTAACTACGGACCTGGAACAAGGCAATAGGCAACTAAGTATATTTGAAAAAGAGTTTGGATCTTTGGATTCGGATCTCAAACCATTAATTCGGCACTTTAATTCAGCAAATCCATATCGAAAAAGAGAACACCGAAATTTTCACATTTTCCCCACTCAATTTTCACATTTTCCCCCCTCCCCTCTCAATTCTTATGTTATTTGTGAATTTTGAGTTTTGTATTAAAAATTTACATAAAAGAAGACTTATGGGTACAATATTTCAAAATTTATACCTATTCCAGTGACGCAGCATCTGAAAGTTATGAGCCATCATTTAATCGACGCGATCTTGAGACAAACATCGCAACTTTGCTGACTTTTAAAAAATTTCTCGAAACTCAAGACGAATCACTTAGTGACGAGGATACAATCAAAAAGTACAAAGAATATAAGGTAACAAGTGACAACTAAAATATTATCTTTTATCTCTCTCCAATTTATTAGTTTTATTTATTCCCACCAGCTCTAAAAGAAAATCGATAATTAGAAAATAATGATATCATGTTTGCTTGCTTTTTTAAATGCTATATTTACATATATCTGCAAAATAAAAATTAAATTAAATAGCATTGAAAGGTAAAGCCACTTCTCTTGAAAAAGACTAATTCCGTATTTTATACACTTAACGATTTAGACAGAATTTTTGAATCAAGAATGTGAGCGTTATTTTCAATCACATAAGGAGGAGGAATGGTAACAATGTATACGACACATTCTTAATTTAATGCAAAAACTATAGGTTTCGATTTAAATATCACCCCGAAGAAGGTCGGGCTGTACGTGAGGAACACCACGCATATATACAGAAGCGTCTTGCACTATTTAATGAGTTTTTGGAAACAGGCCGTTATAACGGAATTATACTTAATGCAGCGCAATCTGAACAAATTATCCGTCTTATGGACGCTGGTAAGAGATTAAATATTAGTGGGATAACAGATCAGAAAATGTTCAGTTATCATCAAACTTGAGGGTGGAACTGATGCTAACATTGAAGCGATCAAAAATGAGCAAATAGAAGACGAATCCGTTCAAGATCTGAAAATAGATCCATCTTTGGAACAAAAAGGTTATTAAAGTTGAAAAAGTAATTTTGTAGGACGAAATTTAAAAAAAACAGATTGTGAAACTTCATCAAAACATATTGCTGTTGGGATCGAAAATGAATCAGCTGCTTCAAAGTCAACTTCTAACAGTAGGATTCAGGTGTCAATTTTTGCAGTTATATGTTATATCCTAATTTAAAATATACATACCTATAATATGAATATTCTTTTCTATGTAAAACTGTTTGTTTAAATTACGCCAGCCAGTTAAAAATCGAAAGCGCAATTTTTATTTGGAATTTGTCATGATTTCAAAAATTGAAAATCTCATAGTTGCACAAAACAAAATTGAAAATTCTTATCAGTTGCACAAAACTTGCATTATGTTGGCGTTGTTCTGATATGAGTAAACAGCTAACGAATGAAAAAGATCATTCTACTTTAGAATGAAAGAAAGTCCCTAAAGACAAGCGACGAGGAAGGGAACACAACAACTGCAGAGGAAAAGGTCATGGTGACCGAATTGAGATCTTCTATAGTTCATCATCAGCTGGATGATAAGTGCAAGCACAAAGTTCAACATCAGTTGCACAAAACATGCTCTATCCACTTTCGTTCTGTACCTGCTAATGCTCCACTTGCTGATTTGGAAAATGTAAGCACAGAAAAATAGATGTCCCCGCACGACGAAGAATAGTTTTACAGAATCAAGTCTATCTATATGTAATTTTTAGCTTTGCAAGCAACATCCCGGTTTTCTTCGATTAGCAATCTCTGACCCTTCTTCAGACTCGCGTGGTAACCGAGTCCGATTGGCATGGGTTACCTATAGACGTGACGTTAACATTAATGAGATTTTTTGGGCTTTGCGAGGATCAAAGGTGAGTGTAAAAAAATCAGTAAATCGTTCAAGATGAATACAACAAACAGCTATGTTCTTTGTATTTGTTGAGTTTTTTAGCTAATGTCTACTGACCTTGGAGCAGTGGTAAACCGTGATTTGAAGCGTCGAGTTCGGGTCTGCAGTGAATTGTCTTTTGCTCAATTGTCGTCCATTTCGTCCTCACCGCCCATTACCGTGTTTGATTCACATCGACCGGTGGCAGCGAATGCACTTCGCCATGCAGCTCGTCTCATTGTGTTGTTGGATGCCCGGGAAGGTCTTTATCGGGAGGAAATGGAGGCAGAAGAAGGCGAGGAAGAGGGTGGCGCTGTGGGAGATGGAGAGAGTGGACCGATAGGCGCAACAGGTAGTGAAGGTGGAGTTTAATTTGTAAGTCGAATATTCATTTATGTCGTATTTTTAGCATCGAAATTGATAACCGATCTTGATGGGTCTGTTTTACGCAGTCGAAATCCCGTTTTGTCCGGAATATCAGATTACATGGTCGAGGAATCGAGTGCTGAAGAGGTTAGAAAAATTTCAAAGCGTCTTCATTCCTCCCACTTCTACAGCGGTGTTATGTAGTGAATCAAATCAGAAAATCATTTTCAATACAACCATTTGGAATTTAGGAAGCTTTGCTGGAACAAGCCGCAGCAGCTGCCGCCGAAGCATCTGGTGGTAGTGCTCCCCCTGAGATCTTGCAACAATTGGAGGAGGATAGGACATTGATTCAAGTGATGTGATATATTTTTTGTAAATTATATAAAATTAATACTTAATGGTCACTAAAGGTACTCGATCGCTTACTACTCTATCTACGCATTGTGCATTCGGTGGATTTTTATGGTGCTGTCCAGTACACACAAGAGGACCTAATGCCAAATCGGTTTAATAAAATATTGCATTTCCATACAAATTATTATCGTATCCCTTTTCTACATTAAGGCTTGGGCTGATTCACGTTCGTGACAATCCGACGATAATAGCAAATATGAAACGGACACCTCAACTATCGAAAAATTCAGTGGATGCATACATCGGCTCTTTCAATGCACGTTTAGAGGCCGGATTGTTAAAAAAATGTACACCCTTGAGCGAAGAGGAGCTAAAGAAATTAGGGAAAAAGGATGCGGAAAAGTAAGACATTAAACAAAATACAAAATATAATTGAGCAAAAAAGTAGAAACTGGACAAAAGGAAAATTAAAAAATAAATAAAATAATTATAGAGCTGTCGAGGAATTTATCAATGTCAATACTCAACAGTTGGGCCCAGACAAGTGGTTATGTCCGTTGTCTGGCAAAAAGTTCAAAGGACCCGAATTTGTGCATAAGCACCTCAATACCAAATACAAAGATGAAGTTGACAAAGTGCGCCACGATGTAAGGGAAAATTATTATTTTGCAATATAATGCCAACTACAAATCATAAAACATTCAAAACAATAATAACTAAAGGACATTGATTTCATTAATATTTTAATCTAGCCTTTTTAAATTACGTCTATATATAGACTCTCTACTTCAACAATTACATTGCTGATCCGAACCGATCTCACAACCCGCAACTTTATGCCACTCTTTCATCCAAATCTGTAGATCGCCATTCTGCAGGAGGCGTTGATCTTCATCTTCAAGCACAGATTACGCCCCTAAGAGACCGAGGCAGTGGTGAATACGTGGCATCGGATGCATCGGAACGAATTCGTTAGTTTAAATGTTGCCTTTTCTAGTTAAAATTAAAGACTTAAGCTCATCAACGCACTATACCGTCCTGGAATGCCGGCGGATTTGGAGGTGACCGTGAGCGCTATTCTGCAGGCGGACGCTATGGTTTCGCAAAAAATAAACCGTTTGAGAGTTGGAAATGTTTAGGTGGTGTGCGCAACTTCGGTGGAAATTCTGGATGGCGTGCTCCTCCTCCTGGACGACTCGAACCGATGAATGAAACGGCAGTGCGTGGAATGTCCGGAGGAGCGCGTGACCCACGAGCACCTCCTTCATATAAGGTTTTGGAAGACAATATATTAACGAGTTCAATGCTTTACTTTAGGATCTTGATGCTCCGACGGAAGACATAATTTAAACTTTTTTGTTAAGGCAAACTTGGTTATAACAATTGTTTGTGTGTTCGGTTTTGTTTTTACTTTGTCGAAAAAAGCAAAAAAGTTGCATTTATTAATTTATATCTTTATCGTTAAATATTAAATTGATGTACTGGTTCTTAGGTCTCTTGATAAAAGTTATTGGCTATCGCCTATCGGATACTAATTTATTACTCTTTTTAAAGTATTTACATCGGATACTGTCTCGAAATGTTAACATTTATCAAATTCGACGTTTTAGTAAATATAATCAAAAGAAAGACGCCAATTGATTATTTTGCGATGTGCGATTTCTTTGGACATTCTGTCTCGACAGTGCCTCAACAAACAACGGACAATATTACGATGGGTCATTCGGTGCCAGACATGGACGACTTGCTCGACAAGGTTTTGATCTGATTAATGAAAAAGACAAAATGATAAACTTTATGGCAGTGTTTTTTTTTGGCTCCAAATCGTTTTTTTTGGCTCCAGCAGAAAAAAATAAAAGAAATAGCGTGTTGACGTTCTGTTTTGGAGCCAAAAAACCTTTTCTCAAACTATTGTAAAATATAAATGACGTTATTAGCGAAACGGTCGTTTATTTTTATTAGCTTTTGAAATCGAAAATTAAGTTTTTCGTATTTTTTCAACTTTAGCTTGAAAGTGAGTCGAGCAATCAACCAGAATCACAGTCAGAAGCGACAGAAAATATGAAATCTGTTCCGCAAACTAGGCCCATACCTAAGCCAAGGAAGACGTCCAATCCCTCAAACGATATTGCCATTCCGTCGACAACCGCCAAAATAAATACGATTAGCACAGAGGTTTTGCCAAATGAACAGCAAAAAGAGTTGCCGGACGAGAAAGAAGTCATTGAATCGCAACTTGACGAAAGACTCGAAGAGATGGAAAAGGTGGAGAAGTTGGAGGGCGGAGAGGAAGAACCGATGGATGAAGAGTATGATGATGATGGCATCAGCAGAAGAGATCAGCAGCAGAACGGGGAGCCGATAGAGTCGTCTCTACTCATCGACATAGATTTGTTTTGTGGAAATGAAGACGCACAACTGAGCACCATTCGAACGGAAGTAAGAAAAGATTATATTTCAAAACTGACCAACTTCAATGGCTCAGGAAACTGTTTCGCCTGGTTCACTCATCAGTAGCTTATTGGCAACAGCGGAAAAATGCGAACACATTGAGGAAGGGGCTGTTGACATATTTGAACAGATTGACCAAATGGATGCCCAAATAAAAACCGAAGAAAAAGAGCGACAAGGCAAGTGATTAAATTGTTTGGCCTGGCTTATTTTGTTCACATATGTTTAGTAGATTTAACGACAATGGGAGCTTTGAACCCTGAAACATTCTGCACAACTCAACCATCACGGATCGCTGGAAGTTTGAAAGATTTTGCGGAAGAAATGGTTGAGAAAGTCATTGAACAGGTTTGGATTCATCAGAGTTGGATACGGATCAGGGCTGGAAAAATTCTACTTACGGAATTCCGTAATCCGTAAAAAATTCCTCTTACGGATTTAAGTAATCCGTAAGAAAGAGCAAAAAACCCCGTAATTTCCGTAGTTTTTCAAAAAAAATTAATTTTCAAATAAATTACCGTTTAATGACAGTGAGAGTCGTCTGGTGGTGTCATATTGGCACCGCCAGAAAAATTTTGAAAAATTGAATGCATTTCTTAGGGAAATTGGTCATTTTTCCGTAAAATTTTCGAAAAAAGTCATATATACCAACTAAAACATTTAATTACAGATCAAAATTACAAAAAATCGCTCTTACGATTTCCGAAATCCGTAATTGCGTCCAGGGGGGGTACCAGGGGCACTTACCCCCCCCATGGCTAAAAAAAATTAAAAAATTTCCCGCCGAAGGCGGGAAAAGGGGGAATTTTCCTAAGAAAAATGTTATAATTTTCTTAATAAAAGTATCTAAATTATTCAAAAAACTTCCCGGCGGCGCTTATCGGCACCGCCGGACCCTAATTTATACAAATTTTCACTAAATTTTACCTAAAATCAAAAGTTTCTTGCTATTCTTGTGCAAAAAAGAGCAAATTTCCTGTTTGAACATTACTATAAAGTTTTAAAAAAATCGCCGCGCCTTCGGCGCGGCGCGGATTTTAGGTGGTGGGGTCGGCCAGCATGGGTGGCAAAATCCATGGCAAAATCCTGGATCCGTCCCTGAGCCCTGATATAGTAGTACTAATATAGTAAAATTGCTAAAATTTTGATCTTCAGCAATCTCCGAAATATTTTTCTGGCGACGCCCTTGACTGTTACTTTTGCTTATTTTTTAGGTTTTATCGGAGCAACTTTACTGTTATTCGATCAAAAATGAGGAACGAGAAGGCCCTGTTACAACTTTAAAGGAAAATTATAACGAGCAAAAAGAAATTGAAAAAACGAAATCAACGGAGGAGAAAATATGTAGAGATGAGAAAGGACAAATATCGGATGAAGAAAAGCTGATCAAAATGGAAAAGGAGGCCGAAAAAAGAGAAGAGCAAAACGGTGAACTAATTGATATTGCTGAAACTGGTAGTAACTGCGAAAGAAAACGGCCTTAATTTTAAACCAATTTTATGGTTAGGGACCGCTTCTATGTACCAGGAACCGCAGCCGTCCTCATCGGCACAATCATTCGGCGACCAACAACATTGTAATTCATCGCCAAAACTACGACGTTCACCGCTCACAACAGTCCACGACCTATCGGCAACGCTGGATGAGTTCAAATTGACTGAAAGTGAACTGATGTTGGGAAAGCAAAAACCCTACTGGTAAATTTTTGTCCTGACTAGATTGAAGATTTTGTGCCCCTACAGGATACCTGATGAAGATTGTCCAAGTTGTATGCTTTGTTCAACGCGCTTTTCAATCGTGAATCGGCGTCATCATTGTCGAGCATGCGGAAGGGTATTTATTCATTAGTACCATAGGAAATCCATAACCATAGACTTAGGGGAGGCACGTCTCGAGAATATGAACAAGAATCCAAAAACAGCGTATGTTACTAGAGGGATAGGGTTGTTTAACTTTTTGTTCTTCCCGCTTTTATCGGAATTCTTATCAGAAATATTTATGAATTGTAAGGTACAAGAAACCAAAAACAGCGTAAGTTACTAGAGGGATAGGGTTGTTTAACTTTTTGTTCTTCCCGCTTTTATCGGAATTCTTATCAGAAATAATTTATGAATTGTAAGGTTCTATGTCGAGCATGTTGTTCCCAACGACGCCAACTTGTATATATGAACGAAAAGGAAGGAAAGCAACGAGTGAGTTGTTATTCAGCACCATTAAATGATTTTGAGATTCGAAACTTAGTTTTCTAAAGGTTTGTTCTCCATGCAATCGTACTTTGGACCGCATTGAGGAATATGAACAAAGAATGGCAGTCGCAATCGAGAATGGCGAAGAAAGGGCTGGTCTTGCTGCAGAACTCAATCAACTTGTCGCTGATGGAAATGCCCAAACTGACCAACAACAGAAGTGACCAAATTAACAACAATAAACGGGTTTATATTGTCATTTAGTAATGATTCACTTCCCAACAATTCGGCACCGATGGTACGCCGCCAATCTGCGGATGAGTCCAATAACTCGACTTCAATGAATAAACCGAAAAAATCACTGCTGAAGCAACCCGGTGGTGGACACCCCAGTGTGTCGAACACATTGGCCGACCTTTCTTCAACTTCTGTCCCGCAATCACCTGAAATAACAGATCCAAGTGGAGAAGGCACAGCTCTAAACAAACAGCAAATGGTCAGGAACATTGTGAAAATAGTGAAATAAATGAAATGCTGTTTAGCAACCCATTGTTGGTACGGGCAAACGAAGCGTGACTTTTCGGGACGGCGTAAATCCCGGTCAAGACAGTCGTCCAAACTCGACTCACAGCAATAAGTAATCAACTAATTTCTTTAAAATACAAATTGCATCAACAGTAATAAAATAACAAGAACAACGATATTGTTGTTGATTACGGGCATGCCTCTAGAGGGGTGAAGGGTTTACAGGGAAAAGGAAAAGGCAAAAATAGCACGGGAAAATATGAGAAAAGAAAAAATGAAACAATGATAAGAAGATGAAGGAAAAAGAAGATAAGACATGTGTCGTTTAGGGGGTGAAAAACTAGAAAACTACCTTTTTGGGAGGGTAGGAAAAAGGCCTTTCTCCTTGGTATACACTTTATACTACTACATAACCCTCTAGTATACCGCATTTCCTCTAAAAGTCCCACCATCCTAAAGCTCACTCATTTTAACTCCCCCCTCCCTTTTCGTTTTTTTTCGCCGCGCAGAAGGCGCGGCGAAAAATTTTGTACAGATCCCCCCCCCCCAAACCCATGAGCTCGTTACGCCCCTGATCCTAGTCAATCACATTTCGTAATGGGCCACTTCTAATACCCTTGTACAATTTTGATCAATAACTGCTTAATTCACAGTCATTCTTCTTCCGCTGCCCAATCGATCACCTCACCGTACCAATGGTTGGTACGCGGTAACTCAACTGGTAGTGATGTTGGTCCATCAGCAAATGAATCTACTCAAGAAAATGGGGAATCGACAGTCAAAAAGGTAAAATTTTAAAGAATATTTTTCAATTTTTTAAACAAACTCATTTAGCCACGTAAATTGTCCAAGCGTTCTAGGGAGCGTCGAATAGAAGAAGAAGGTCAAACTTTGACCAGCTCCCAGCGAGTTTGGGTGGTCGAACAGAGGGTGGACAGTGTTGGCGAGTTGGTACAACACGACTTGACACAGCTCGTCCAAATGTTATTCGCTGCTGATTCACAAGAACACAGTACTATAACCATCGGCCTTCGAAGAAATTTTCATCTGAGGATTGAAACGAAAAAGAGTTAATTTATTTAGTACATTCATCTGAATTGTTTTAAAAATTTAGTATGTGAAGAGCTTTCCCTCCTTTCAATTTGCACTCGTGGGATGTCATCTATTGGTGTTGATGAACTTCTTTTCATGCTTCACTTTGCTTCTGCAGATTTTTCTATAAAAGTTTTTATTTTATTTATTTTTAATTTGAACTCAACTTTACCAGGGCCTTAAAATTGAAATATTGTCACTTTTGGAACAATTTGATCATATTTTTCAACACTGTTTGGATCCTCAAGAAGATACAAATTTTGATCATCAAATGGGCATTAGAAAGTTTGTTTTAATTGTATTAATGCCCAATGGCTATTACTGATTAGGTGTATCTCCCGAATGTCGCGTCTCTATCCGCTGCCTAAAAAAAGGAATTCCATATTAGGACATGAAGCTGCATCTATTCTCTTCCATCGGCCACATGCTTTTCAGGTTTTTAAAGCCTTTTCTGGGTTGTTACTTGTTACATGTTATAAACTTTGTTCAACTTTGTAGTCAGTTAACTAATTATCAATTTCAAAAGTATTGAATATATAATAAATTTATATACAATTTAGTCCTTTGCCGGCTTGCATATTCCCGACGGACCTTTCTTAGTAGGCGTACTTATTCGTCAAGAAGAGCTTCCTTGGGCAATATGTGTACCTAGTCGTGTACTTCTTCGACTTGGGATGCTCCAGGGAGGTATATTATTTTCAAGTAAAAAAATCTATCTCCTTCGAACTATGCGATAGTTTGTCGTATTTGTCAAATGCCATTTGTGAATGTGCCTTTTAGAATATCCTTTTCCAATTGTAAATGTACGTCGTGATCAGCCTGTGTTTACCGCCGCTGCTGTCCAATCTAGTGTGCTGAAGGTTGCAGTTGGATCTTGATCTAATAAGTGACATTATATGCAATCAAATTTTAGGTGCTCAATGATTTTCGAAATTGGACCTATCGGATGGCACGAATGGCCGGCACTGTGGTTGCAATTCGGGACAACTCAACGGACATTGTGTTACCAATGTGGATGTTGGACGAAATGCGTCCGCTTGTGGAAAGCAACCGAAACATGATCGGTTGGACATTGAGTGAGTTGTCTTCCTCGGAAACGGACATGGAGGTGCGATATATATAGGACAACATTCCAATACAGCAAACACCAAGTTCAAGTTATGTAGATTGACTCCCACTTGGTTTGCGTGCAGGAAGGCGATGGATCTACTTGCTTCTCCACTCGTATTTTTACACGTTATGCAGAAACAACCGCTCCGAGAAAAGGTATTTAAAAATGAAATCAAACATAGTTGGTCAAAATGACCAACATTATTCGGCCCGTTCATCGAATACAGACAATATCGAAAAATTACAAATTTGATTTCAGTAACTGGCGCTTCTTTTGTGATTTTTGATGGCGCTTTGAAAGGCGGTGAACAATTCCTGATAAGCCTTGTCGAGGATGGATTGGTAATCCGGCTGAACGCTGATCTGATGGAGGTTTTTTTCCCTTTAATTTACTGTAAAAATATTTAAAAAAAAGGAATTAGTGAAAGCTTTGCTAGCTGGAGAACCTTTTTCTGCGACAAATGAACTGAGTCACCGATTGTGTGTCTATTTCTGTCCTGACACTCCCATTTCCGACACTCGACAGCGCATTCCGGTAAGGAGGGAAATATTATTTATTTTGAAATAACATTTATTGTATGTACATCTGATTCCCAGGGCGAACTTACATCTCCGATCGACAGTTTACCACTAGATGGTCATTTTCAATATGGGTATATTATTAAATTAGAATTTATTTATCTTGTTATTTTTCTCTTCAGACTTGCGCTAACGCGTCAATTGCGCTCTCTTAATTTTTTCCAATTTTCAACAGAATGGGCCCTTCGCCTTTCAACGGTATTCATAGTCAAAAAATTTATGCGAAAGCACACGAATTTTTTAATTATATACTAGGTCGTTGCATAAAAAAATGAGCGTTTTTTCATAGTATTAAGAAAATTGTCAAATTTTGAAACAGTTAAAAATAAATGCGAAACAAAGTAAAAATTTATTGAAAAATACACAATATTTTTGGGAGAATAAACCAAAGATGAAAAATTATGAAAAAAAATTAAATTGCTTTAAAGCATTTAAAATTTAAATTCAAGGTCATCAACATATTGCCAGGAAAATTTCCGAGTGCACTTCAGCCTCGATTCTTTGAAGTGTGCGAACAATTGACAGCTCACATTGTGCCCACATTGGAACCATTTTTGCAAGAATTGGTAGCTGTCCAGCAACGGTATCGCCTTTTTATAAGACACGATTTTTATTTGCACTATTGAAAAATTGATGCCAATTTTAGGTCAATTTCGCTGCGAGTGCATGTTGAGGATGAATCGATCAGTTATGAGACGGAGAAATGGCCAGCACTGCCGGATCAGCACTTCGTTTGGTCGGTCAGCCTTGATGAGCGGGTAATTTGTGGCACATTTTTGCGTTTTGTTAACTAATTGAAATTATATGTTTAAGATAATTCCCTTTCTCTACGCCCTCTGTGCCTGGGTGCCCAGCGGCTTCTTTGTTGAGCTCCAAATGCCCATTGTGTCGGTCCGTCCGCTTCCGGCACTGACAATTCCCGCGGATGCATGACAAACTAAAGGAGCGCAGATCCAAGACAGACCGGGCGACAAAAAGATGTTTCAACTCACATTTTCCAAAAAACAAAAAGATTTTGTTACGCATTTCCACTTCTCCCAATTGCAAAAATTATTGCCCATGTCTTTCCATACACTCGGTGTTTGTTTCGAGTAGAGCATTTGTGATATGTATGTGCCCGCCCGCCATTTAAAAAAGAATGAAAAAAGGCATTGATATCCCGAACAATAATTTAATTTCCCTTGTGCATAACTGCATAAGCACATTTAGATTGTAGCCGGTTGAAGCAGTACGCGTGCTGAGGACGCACCAATTGCATATTTAAGCACCATAGTGATTAAATTTTTTGATAAAATGCCGAAAATATGATGCCAATTATTTTGGCAGAAACAATAATTAATTAAAGCACTTGTTTAAATTTTTATACTTTGTCGTATTTTTTGGTGACTTCAGAGAGAATGATATGATAGCACTGAAAAAGAAAAAAAATTTGTCACCGTACTTCGACCTCCGCACAGACCAACTGGCTCTTGCGTCCCAAAGGGAGCAGCCCAATGGACCGAACCACACGGTAGCGGCCCAATATGCCGATATACTTGTGACCGCAACTTACAGCACG
>JAQIYK010000478.1:0-14041 GCA_034700465.1 Rotylenchus robustus
GGAGGGGGCGCTATCGGAGGGGGGAGGGACTCCTATTGGAGGATTTACAGTAATTTAAGATTAAAAATGATAAGCACAAAACAAAGAAAAGATATGGTATTAGATAGTACACATACTTAGTGAGTACTGTGGTAGATCCGAAAAGCTCATATTGTTGCCAAATACTAACTTACGAAGATGGCTTTTTAATTACAATTTTGGAATATTTACTATGTCCGATACAAATCGGTCTTTCGACTTGAACATTTTGTTGTTTTAGTTTTCCTTAATTGCTGGATTGAATGTTTAAAATTTGCATATTAAAGTTGCAAAAATGATTTATTTATATTTTAATTTATATTTTTTAATTGAACATTTCGGCATTTTAGAACAAAGAGACGCTTGCACAATTTGCAGTGGACGACAAAACGCCACTTGGACAACATAAGGCGCTGGTTGATGCGTTGGTGAAAGAGGACAAAAATATTAACAAAAAATGGGAGATGCAACGGAAAGGGGAGAAGAACGATGCGCAAAGGGACGAGTTGATAAATAAGCAAAAGGACGGGTACAAAAAGGTATGGGAAAAGGGAGAGGGACAAAATGGGGACAAAATAAGGACAAAATGGGGACAAAATAAGAACAAAATAGGGACAAAATAAGGACAAAATGGGGACAAAATGTGGACAAAATGGGGACAAAATGTGGAGAAAAGGAGGACAAGATGGGTACAAAATAAGGACAAAATGGGGAGAAAATAAGACAAAATAAAGACAAAATGGGGACAAAATAAGGACAAAATGGGGACAAAATGGAGACAAAATAAGAAAAAATAAGGACAAAATGAGGACAAAATGGGGACAAAATGGGGACAAAATAAGGACAAAATGTGGACAAAATGGGGACAAAATAAGAACAAAATAGGGACAAAATGTGATGAAAATGAGGACAAAATGGGGACAAATGGGGAACAAAATAAGGAAAAATGGGGAAAAATAAGTATAAAATAGAGACAAAATGGGGACAAAATAGAGACAACATGTGGAGAAAATAAGGACAAAATAGAAACAAAATGTGAAAAATTAGACAAATAAATAAAGTAAAGGGAGGGTCAAAATGAGGAAAAAATAAAGACGAAATGAGAAAAATGGGAAATAAAGGGACAAAAAGGGACAAAAAGGAAAAAATGGGAACAAAATAAGAACAAAATAGGGACAAAATGCGATGAAAATGAGAACAAAATGGAGACAAAATAAAGACAAATAGAGACAAAATGGGGACAAAAAAGTAGAAAATAAAGATCAAATGGGGACAAAATAGGGACAAAAAATGGAGACAAAATAAAGATGACCGATAGATAGTAATAAATTAAGGACAAAATATGGAGAAAATAATAAGTCAATAAGGAGCAAAATATGGGTAAAATACAAATTAAAAAACAAACGCACTCTTTGAACAGGTGTTGAAAGCATTGCACAAATTGGCAAAAGAACATGAGAAAGTGGTGAAAGAGGTAAGCAAAGAGATTTAAAATTGTTATATTTTATGTTTTTGTTCCAAAAATTTATTAATTGAATTTTTACAAAAATATTCTTGTATTTTCTGAGATTTTACCACGGAATATAATAATTTTGAGCAATTTAGATGTATATATATATTGGATTAATGAAAATACAGTATTCCTTAAAGTTAACTACCTACCTTTTGCACAAATTAAGGAATTCAAAAATATTTCAAAAAATGTGGCCGAATATTAATCGCAAAAATTTGAACAGGCGAGCGAGTGCAGGAAACTGCCACGTCTGGTGGAAAGTGCGCTGTACCCAGCAACTGTAAAGGATCCACTGGGCTATGAGCTGCGCGGACGTTTGGGCGCACAAGTAAAAAATTTAAAAATAAAAAATTATATTTCGAGAAATGGGTTGAAAATTGAAAATAATTTAAAGAATGAGGTATATGGTATATATACCTTTATGCTTTTCAACACAATACAAACTGTATGTATACATCCATGGCTTACATGCCTATTTGCCCATAGATTATCAACAATGTGCTCACAGCCAAAAGTTTGCGCGGTTTGATGGTCCAAATGGCGTTGAGTGTGTTGGGAAGCGGCATCATTGCTCTGATCTTCGATGCACTTATATGGCCCGTCCTCATAGGTATCCATTTCATTTCCCGATTTGAATTTTTAATTTGGCGCGAATTTTGAAATATTATTTGATGGCGCATCAAATATTCAATTTTCTATACAAAAGCCTACTACAGTACACAAATTTTTAATGCAAAACGTAATGCTTGATTATACGACTCGTCCTATCGTATACTATCGTACTCTTATTCTCATCTTACTGTATCACTACCATATTACTATCATACTATCGATTGTTTAAAGCTTTTTAAAATTTTACAAAAGAAAATTGGAAATATATTGTCAATTCTTTGATTTTTGATTATGGACAATTTATAGTGAAAAAAGGCACAAATGGTTCAATATATTAGGGTAAGTTAGTCCCCTCTCTCTAATCCCTTATCTTTCCGATTCCCTCCCACCCGGCGGATGATTAATAACAGAAAATGCGGTATTTTGGGAATTTAATTTTTTGTTAAATTTTGTTGTTACATAATAAAATAATAATAATAATTTGATAGGCATTCTGACGCCCTTCCTCGGTCCGTTCATCATTCCCGTCTCCATTGTGCTCTACTCCACCACGCCAATGTTTGCGGAGACCTTTGACTCGCTTGTCATCAAACGTGCTTTGGCCATGTACTGTACTAGTATTACCTATTAATTACATCTTATAATCCAAAATTCAGTTAAAATTCATTTTCAGTTAAATTTTTAAATTTACAATTTAAAAAGATAACTGAGCCTAGCGGCATCGATGACATTAAATTTAATATAGGTAGATGATAGGAGACTTTTTAGTTGTTTTTTATTATTAAGAGACCAAAAGCCTATTTTATTTGCCTTTTGCTCATAAACGTAAAAATTGGTTTATTTTCAAATTATTTTTGGATTGTTTTTTGACAATTTTATTTGGAATATTTTTGGAATTTTGTGTCCCATTTTCAGGTCCCGTGGTGGACCTTTGATACCGAGGAAGGAGATCCTGATGGAAAACTTCCGCGCGGCCGTAGTGTCCGGCACGGTGGCCTCCTTCGGTTCCATCGCCAACAATGCCATGGAATACGCGGCCGGTGTTGCCTTTCTGCCATTATTGACAATGACCAACATGGTTTGGCTATTTCAGCAAAAAATTAATCAAAAAACAAACAAAAAATTGTACGAACCAAAACTTCCACTTATGATCTCGTCTTTATCATTTCGGACTTTGGTGAATAGATATAATTGCAAGAAAGTAATTCAAATGGCGATATTTTTTTATCCTTTTTAAGTGAATTTTAAAATTTTGCAAATAATTTTTCAGATGGCCACCTCAACCTCAGCCGCTATGGTGCCTTCTGAAATTCACGCGGCGGAGGAGGAGACTACCGAACACGTGCTTAGCAAAATCAAGTCAGAAAAATGAAAGAAAATTTAAAAAATAAATTAATTAATAATTGTCCAGTTTCATCCCCAAAAATTATAATTTTTTCAATAGTTTTAACATTTATTAAAGAAAATAACTTAAGGTCAAAATTTTTCCCGAAGCCCAACCTGGACGAGCTGGTGGTGTTAAAGAAAAAAGAGGAGGCGTCAAAACGCCGAAAATTCTGGAAACCCTACACAGCCATTAAACAGAGCTTAAAGCACCATAAGGAGGAAAAAGAGAAGGAAAAATTGGTTAGTAACATCTAAAAAAGAGTACTGTAATTAGAAAGATACTGTTAAAGTTAAGAGGATACAGTACTTTAAATTCAAAGGTTGATACATTAATTTTTATGTAATCTTTTTATTTTAAAGACTACCGAAGAAGAACATTCTTGGAAGAAACGGGAGAAGCATGAAGCATTGGAATGGTATGTGCGCAAGAAGGTGGACCGCGTGATGGACCTTACCAAAACGGTATGTTGTCATGGCATGCTGGTATACTGGTACATTCCATAATCTGTACTATACCTATATATATATAATCCGCTAATTTTATATGAAATAGGTAATACACATAGATATAGCATATAGAAGATGTAGATATTGATGTCGGGTGTGAACTGTGAACAGAAACATCTGTTGACAAATTAAAATTGAATTTACATTGTTTAATAAAAGTTTAAACAACTAATATTTTTTGTACTTGTTAATTAACGGGTGGCATGAAAATAAGGGGGCAAGTGCATTTTTTGGTCTTGCCCTCCCCCGCGTTATTTTCATGTCCCCCCCCCGTTAATTAACAAGTACCATATTTTTTGACTAAAACTCAATGACTCAATGAACTATTTTTGACTCAACAAATCAATTATTTCAAATATCTAGGCGATTTAATTTTTTCTGTATTTACTTTTATCATAATTATCGATACATTGGACATTAATACTGTAGTTACTAGTTAGTATACTATGTATGCTATATATTTGCCTATTATCATACCGTATAGACTGGCATGGCCCGCAATTCGATGGCCACCGGCATTGTGCTGTCCCTAGTCGCCGGCTTTGCTCCTTTCTATGCCCTCCAACAGTACGGGCTCATCGCGGCCAATGTGGTCAAAATCATTCTGATCATCTTCAACGCTCCCACTGAAATTCTTTCCATGGGCATCGACCAGATCATGTCCAGCAAGGTATCACTGATCAAATATTAATCAAAAATTACCGACTATTTTATTATTTATTAAGTTTTGTATTCTCGGTTTCTAGTCGAGATAAAACATATCACAATCTGTGAGATGTATATGAATTTTGATCCCAAAATCTCCTGTTATTAAAATAATCCTTTACTTTAAGCATATTCTTAAGTCTGTAAAAATTAAAGACAGAAAATTCCCCAAAATTTTTATTGATTTTTATGTGGGCATTAACCTTACATCATACAAAAAATGGGTCATTGATCCACAATCCCTACGATTAATAATTTCAGGGAGGTTGGGACAAGAAAAAGAATCGACGTATGGTTGGTCTGATTGTGCGCAAAGGGATTGAGCAACTGCACGCCGCAAAAGAGCAGCATGCACATCCAAAGCAACATGGACATGAAGTTGCCGAACAACAACAACCAACTGTTCCAAAGATGCCCGACATTACGGAGGACGAGCTGTACAATCTGTATTACTCCAACATAGTGGCACGGGGCATGAACAAGTTTGGCAAGAAGGTGGTCAGCGTGATGACCGTTGCCGGACACTTTCTGAGCTATTGCGGTGGCAAAATTGCCAAAGGCATGGCCTGGTTCGCCAAGTTGCCCTTCATCAAAAATGTGCTCGCCTTGGTGCGCAAGATCAAGGAGGACATGCGACGCAAATTCCTACCATTGATGGCACATTGTACAGTTATATACCTATATAAATCTATATTAATTTTATTGTTGCGACAATAAAGTTAAGATCGGATTTTTTATTTCACCGATTACAACATTTTTATATCAAATTGGTAATTGCAAAACAAACAAACAAAAAACTTTCTTTTTGGTTCAGAAAGGATATGTCAATTATTCGTTTCCTAGGAAAATGTCAATTTTTGTAAATAATATTTTATATCACCTTTTTCCAAATTATTCTTTTTTGCCCTATCCGCAATATGTGTATTTTTCTGATTTCAGCTCTAATTGTTCGAAATTGGGTGCCCGACGTGGTGTATCTGATCACCTATCCACGCGGAAGCAATATGCCCAGCTATTCGCCGGCTGCGCTCAAATTGGAAACTTGGCTTATGTTGCGCAAATTTAATTTCTATGTAAGTGAAACAATTTTGAATATTGTAAATGTAAATTATTAAAATACCCTTGCGGTATCATGTTGTGTTAATTTTTGATTTTTTAATTAAAGAAGGTTTGTAATTTATACCTTTTTCATTGTAAATTTAATTTAACCATAATGAAAAATGAAATTTTTTGTATGGAAAAAATTGGGAAGTTTTTTAGGACCGGTTCTATCACGAAGGGGCGCTGGACAGGCCAAAAAAAGGGGCCCAAAAAAATAAGACCAAAAGTCAGGCCAATCTCAGCTTTGCCTTAAATATTAGTACCAACTTTCCTCCATAAACTCCGCTCATTCCTTCTACGGACGGTATTCTTCGCGGCTTTTATTAAAGGAAATACGTTAATAATTATTTATTACTTAAATTATTTTATTTAGCGCGTAACGCATGGCTATTTGATGGCTGATTTATTTGGCACTCGACTGCCCTTTGTGGAGCTGAACGGACAACAGATTGGAGGGTCGGTGGACCTGATCATCCGGGAGCTGGAGAAGACCGAGCAGGCCAAGGAAACGCGAGGACTGGTCATGGATCTGAGCCATGGAGAAAAGGGCATCAAAAAGGAGAAAATCGTTGAAAAAGTATAAAAATGACAAAAAAATAATAATTTTTAATATCCAAAATAAAATATAATTAAAACAAATAATAATTATGCAGCCCGAAAGTTCCGATGAGGAGGAACAAGTGGAGGGAGAGGAGGAGAAGCAAGTGGAGGGAGAGGAGGAGAAGCAACAACATGAGGAGAAGAAGCCCCTCGAGGAGAAACAGAAACAAGAGGAGAAGGAAGTCGACGAAGAGGAAACACTGCTCCAGCAAAAGGAACGTCGCATTCGACGCGAATTTGACGAAATCGTTGCACGGTCCAAATTTTATTTTATTTTTGTTTGTTTTTTGAAATAAACCAAGGCACTCATTAAGATTTTTCAGTCTGAAAAATATCGTATTTCTATTTTTTTATTTTTACACCGGGAAAAATTTTGTGAAGAGAACTTTAAGAAAATAAATAGTCAAAATATGGATGAAAAATTTAATAAAAAAATTCATCGAGAAAAGTTCATTGAACTCGGTTAGTTTAAACATAGAGGCCGATTATTTTTACCAATCTTTACCTGTTTGGCTTAGTTGGGACCTTGGGACTTAGGATGGACTTTGTGATTTTTTGTCCCATTATCCCTATCCAAAATTCTGATTCACTTTTTAAATTAAAATTACCTTTCTTTTACTTATCTCTCTCATTGTTTATTTTGTTGTTGTTGCAGTTGCATAATGTACGACAGGGACCGCAGTCTGAAGATTGAGCACAAAGACAGTCTAATCCACGTGCACATCCCGCCGCCCAACGACCTCGGCTTTCTGGGCAAGGACAAGGGACTTCGGGAGCAACTGGTGCCAACACTGCCCCGTTTCTACCTGAAATGGTTCCCCGACAGAATGCGACTGAAGTCCCGAAAATGGTGGGACATGTACTTCAGAGAGGAGGCCAAGAATCGCCAATACAGGTAATAATTTAAAAAAAAGTTATTTTAAAACATTTTATTAGTTTCGAAATATTTATATATTTTCGAAATTAATCAATTAATCAATCAATACAGGCCCGGCTACGAAATACTGTCAGCAAAGGAGCAACTGATCAAGGACCTTAAAGATGTGCACATCGGAAAAGCTCGCCTTGAAATATTCAGACGCCTGAAACGCAAGGTTCGAACACATTCCATTGATTGATGCATTAGTATTTATTTTTTAGCTGTACAACGAATTCCAAAGCCAAAAAGTGCGGAAATACAAAGAAGAGGTAATAAAGGCCAGAATTCGCATTTTCATTTTAATAATTTTGTTTTTTGTATGTTCTCATTGGTGTATTTTTTAAAATAACAATTGTATTTAAATATAATATTTCGTAAAAAGTTTAATAGGTATACGATATTAATTTTTATTAGCATTTTAATTTTTAATAATTTTTATTTTTGAAATTATCAAAAAATCAGAATGGCAAAAAATTCTCAAAATATCTTGTTATTTTTTATTTAAAATTTTCAATTCAAATTTTACTGTTAATTATTAAATTTATTTTTAATTCGCCAGGACGACAAGTTCCATGTGGAGCAAAAAACTGAGCATGTGGCCAAGGACAAAAAACATAACAAGGAGTTGAAGAGTGAGTACTCGGTGAAGTACAAGCATTTGGAGGACAAGGAGTTCAGGGAAAAGCTGGAGAAGGCGCTGAAATTGGCGGCCAAACAGCTGAAAGAAACGCACAAATCGAACAAAGCGTCCTTTCTGTTCGGAGACAAGCCAACGCCGGTAGGGCATAATGAAAATTGACAAAATTGACAAAAATTAAAAAAAATATAAAATGAACAAATTGAAATTGTCCAATTCAAAAGAATAGGATGAAAAAATGAAATTTCATCTAAATTCTTAGAATTTTTTAGAAAATATTTTATATTTTATTCATTTAATTTTTGAAAAAAATATTTTTATTAAACAAGTGTAATTCGAAAGTTAATTCGAAATTCACTTAAAGGTTTAAAAGCACAATTTGTTATAATTGAATTATTGATTTGTCTTTGCGTAAAAAAGGCAAGTCAAAAATTGGTCAAATTGTTGTAGGCCGATGCTTCGCTGTTCGGTCACATAGCGGAAGAGTCAGAAAAAAACTTCATCAAAATTATTTTTAATAAAAAATTTAACTTTTAATTATATAGAATTATCTACAAAAATGTTTTTTTAATTAGTGATATTAATTAAATTTCAAAAAAATTTTGATCGAAAATAATTTTTAAACAATATTTTTAAATTTTAGTAAAGTTTTAAAATTTTATAGGTCCATTTGAGCTGAAGTTCAAGGATGAGCTCGATGTTGATCATGAGTTTACGATTAACATTGACGAGGAAGAGAAAGAAGAAAAGATAGCGGAAGAGTTTGACAGTTCAGACGATGAAGATAAAGAGGAGACAGACGGAGAAGAAGAAGAAGAGATAGTGGAGGGAGTAGACGAAAAAGAACAAAAAAAGAGTGAACCACAGAAAGAGACAGAAGAAGAGAAAGAGGAGAGGGAAGAGCGCGAAAGACGAAAAAGAGTGCGAAAAGAGATGGCGGAGGAGAGCAAGAGGTACGAGCCCGAACAAATTTCAACCTTTGCAATGTTCATGGAGAAGGAGACGTGGCACAGACTTGAAAAGAACCGAAAGTTGTACGAGGTACGGTATTCTTATTAGGACACCAAAGATCCGAGCAACTTTTTGTGTATGAGGGAGGATGCATGAATACAGTAAATGATGTGCTTTTTAAAAACTGATTACACACTGTCAAATTGTCACATATTATAACAGACTATTAATATGAACAAGAAGTTATAAATATAAAAAAAATATATAAAAATTATTTAGGACCCCAAAGATCCGGGCAATTTTTTGTGGAGATACCCAAAGGTTGTCAGCTTTTTGATCAAGCAAATTCTGATGGTTTCGGACTGCGATGGTAACATGGAATTTGTTGTGGAGACACCCGGACCAATGGACCACGGTAAACAAATGGGTTATTTTAAGGTTACGGTATCTTTAAATAAGAATTACAGTATTAATTTAGTAGAAATTACTTATCATTTCGCCAGGATTCGATCTTCTTGAACTGCAACTAGTCCAGCATTGGCCGTTCAATCAAATTTACCAGAACCGTAAAAATCAGAATTGGATGACCGGCGTCGTCAAATTTTTCAATCGTGACAATCGAGTGAGTGCCAGGGGAGAGGCCAAATGGAGGGAGGGATGGCTATTTTCAGTATTTTTTGTCAAAATTTTAATGCCCATTTTACAGCAATTTTTTTAATTTAATATTTTTACGAAAATTTGTCAAATCTTTAATTATGAAGAAAATTAAGCATTTTGCCCAAAAGCAATAATCTCCCAAAATTTAAATATATTTTTGATTGTCTTGGATGAGGCAACAATTGGAAGGGCCTATTATTAGTTATCCTTTATTGTAGTAATAATTGCATATGAACTATAAGAATATATCAGCATAATAAATACAAATAATAAAATTGTAGGCAAATTCGGCACGGGCACTGCTCCATCTGATGGCGGCACATTGGTGCGAACACCACCGCCAACAGTTTGGCGAGGAACTGGTGACAAAGTGCATGGAGGAGCACACCCACTGGGCGAAAACTATGCTCCTTAATATATTGGACAAAACAGAAGCGTAAGAAAGATTTATTTAATACTATACCTAACTGTTGAAGATTAAAACACAACATTTTAAAAATGTATTTAAAAAGGATTTTAAAAGCGACATTTTGTAATATTGAATATAGATCTGGACCCAACCGAATTTTCGATTTTTACTTAGGGTGCCTATGTTGCAAAAAAGTTTTTTATAATATAATACATACTTAGATATTTCTAATTTCAGAGATAACATTCTGAAGGAAGGCACAGCGTACATAAAAGGACTGATCCAACAAGTCTTCAAGAATTATGAACGGGTAATTTTTCTTTTTAATTTTTGAAGTATAAATAATAGTAAGGAGCAAAAAATCGATGTGAAAAAATTCTATCGCAAAGGAAGCGCCATGTATAGTTCAAAAAAAATATGGTCAAATATGATAAATTTAGTATTCTAATTGAATCAAATGAATATTTAGCTTACTAAAAAGCCTGATTACGAAACCGAGGCTGTCGAAGCATTTGTGCCCTTCCACGAGAACAAATTGGTCGAGTTTGTTGCGAAAAAGGGCAACTATTACTACGCAGATATGGTATGTTTTACTGTACAAAATAATGTATTTTATTCGTCCTCTATGTGGTAGGTCCTACTGTACTACTACCCTGATGTGATACAGTACGTTGTGTTCGGTGTGCTCGACGCCGCGAACGTGCACAGTGAGGTGCAATTGAAGCTGGCGGTGAAGTACCATTATAAACGGGTGATGTACGGTAATGGACTGAAAGAGAAGAAGGAACAACTGAACAAAACACTGAATGTACTCGGAGGAGGGCACCAAAAGGTATGCCAAAAGGATTGTTATATACTGTTATGGTATTCTGTATCAATAAATTGTATTGCTTACAGTAAACGTATTAGTTGGCCACTGTTTACTGTATTGTACTTCTTAGTGTTTGGGTTTTTTCTTTATTACTGTATCGTGTCTTGAATACCAGATTGTTAAAATGCATGGTATATGCACCATAAAAGCGTAGAATAGGACCCAAAAACGCGAGCGACCCGTAAATTCCCTAATTTTAAACAACCTGTGTTCAAGCCGGGTAAAATAATAAAAAGTAGGGGGATTTAGTTAGAGGTTCTCGGAAGTCCTAACTAATTTACGATTGCCTTTATTTTAAATAAAAAATTAAAAAATGGCGCATTTATTACCAATAGTGTACCATACTCAATTTAGACCGAAGTTGTCGATCCAAAGAGTAAGGCGGACAGTGCAGTCGACGTGCACATTGGACGTGCACTGCTAAGTCTGACGGCAGCCTTTCTCTGCAAAGATATTGTAAAGAAGGAAGCGGAAGGCGAAGGGGAAGAAAAAGGGGAAGGAAAAGGGGAAGGAAAAGGGGAAGAAAAAGGGGAAGGAAAAGGGGACGGGAAAGGACAAGAAAAGTGTGGCGAAGTGCACCAACGGGACGCAAAGAACCAATTGGCCGAAATATCTGAAGAAGCGTAAGTACTAAATATATTATATTTACTGTATTTTCACCCATTCAAACCCGAGCTATAAAAATTCAATTTTTTACTCTGGAAAGACCTAACAAATTAAACGGTTATTTTATCCGGCTTATTTTTATCTAATCGATGCCAAACTTTTAATTGATCCCCCTACCTCCATGACAGGCTGGAAAATATTACTACCCCGGGATCAATTAAAGGAAATACGGAATGTCTATAAAAATAATATTATCAATATAGGTATCCTAAATATTTTATATACCAATATAAAGTATATCGCGCCAAAAAGCGGATTTTTCAAAAAGTAATAATCCATTCTTTTCATTTTAGCAAAAGTCATTTCGACGAACTGAACAGCCGTCTAAAACACTATGTCCATCAAATTATCGTCAACTACAACGAACACATTGCGGAAGAAGAGGTATCTTCAATCATAACAAATCCCATTATTTGGTCTGACAATTTTGCAGTAGAGCCTATAAAGGATCCTGCACGGGGCCCTACTCCGAAATACATACCATTTTAGACCTGTGAGCTTTTCCCTGTATATACCTATTCCAACATTTTTTCCAAATTTTTTTCTTATATTTTAGCAACGATTGAAAATATCAATACACTTTATATAAATTATCTATGTATTGTTTTTATATTTTTATATTTGTTTCAGTTGGACAAATACAGCACAAAGATTGTCGGTGAACTGGAGTTGTTGCCCAAGGGTCCAGGCTTCTTTGAACGTTTGCAAATGGAAGGAAAGCAGAACATTGAGAAGCCGCCTCCGGAAATAAAAGCACAGGTAAAAGCAATGGGCAGAGTTTTTAATTGCAACATTTATTTGCATTAAAAAACGATAAAAAATCAAAAATATAGAAAAATGTCGCATTCATTGGGGGAGGGGTGTACCATTGGGAGAGGGTGTACTACTAGAGGATTTATGATATATTCTTGCAGGTGGAGGAAGGTATCAAGAAGGTGAAGGAGTCCCCGGACCTGGCGAAGATGCAAAAACGCAGCGGCTTCTTGATGATCTTGGAGAATTGGTGGAACGACTTGTTTAACAAAGAAGCCAAGCGGAACTTGGAGGAGCTGAAGAAGGCGGAAGGCCAAGCAGCCGAAACCCAACCGCTGTTGAAGGGAGATTCTGGGGATCTGTGAAGTGCGGACGATGGTGTGAACTGCGCGACCGGCTTGAACTTGATGGGTTGAAAAAATTGAAACAAAAATACAAAAAAACATTCTTCATTCTGCTGGTTTCATTTAGCAGTGAAAACGTTATATTATTATTATATTCGTATATATTATCGTCGTATATCGACTCGCATACGACGATAATATATATATTTCGTTATGTTTCGTTATATTTTATTTTTTACGCATATTGGTGAAAAATTACGCATTTATTGAACGTGAAAATCCGTAAAAAAGGAAAATGACAAATACGGTAGAAATTAAAAAATCAAAAACTTGAATTTACTGCTATCAATACCAATTTTATTGTATTTTTTTAAATTTTTAAATTGTACATATTTTTGTAACAAAACATGCATTTATTACAACATTGTTTGTTTGTTTTTTGGATTGGTAAAAGTATTTCAATGTGCTATCAAACATACAATTCATGGTGTTAACTACTAGTCTACAAACAACCTTACCTACTATATTTAGTTGTTCCACAGAGGAAATTTTCGACACCTTGCGGGGGGAGGGGGGTAAAGGGAGGTGGGTATAAGTTAGAGGTGAAGTAAAAATAACTGTAGTAACTAACTAACTGTATTTGTATTCAGTCTTTGTTTGTACTGTATTTGTACTGTATTTTAACTATCTATGAATAAAAAAGTTTAGCATAGTAAATTATCAAAATAAATTTTAAAGTTCCAAAATTGCCTACATAATCCCCCTAACCCAGAAAAAAAAATTTTTGGTTGTAAAAAAGCGATATTTAGATCGACCGTTAAAAATTTATTGAAAAAAATTTAGGGAGTTAAAAATTTAAAAATGTTTCGTATATATTCGAATCCTTAAAATTTTACTTACAAAAGCGTCTTCGTCTTCTTCTTAGGAAATTAATTTTTTAATCCCAGGTCTCCGGATTCAAAATATGGAATCCGATGTTGCCAGCCGCATCATTTTGGAAAATTTCAAAAATCCACCACTTTCTTAACCTTTTTAGTTGAATGTTTGTTATTTTTTCCTATTTTAAGATTATTTGGTAACAGTCTACCTTACCTACCAACCAGAAACTGGTCGAAATGCACTCCAATCGCTCTGAAACATGCCAAAACGTGCTTAAAAATGCGAAAAAGTGACTATTTGAGTGTTTTTGAAAATTTCAAAAATTCCGAAAAAATCCGGTTTTTCGGCCCGGAATTGAACCAGCAACCCTCAAAATTGTACAAAATAGGTGGAAAATTGAACCAGCAACCCTCAAAATTGTTGAATCGTGTAAGCCTAAGCCTAGGCTGAGCCTAAGCCTAGGCTTAGGCCTAGACCTAAGCAAGCCTAGGCCTAGGCTGAGGCCTAAAGCTG
>JAQIYK010000479.1:0-14038 GCA_034700465.1 Rotylenchus robustus
CTCCCCCATTAAAATACCTATTTTTCCCCGGCTAGTGGATTTAAAAACTAGGTTTAGACAAATTTTGTAAAAATAATAGTATTTGCAATAAAATGGCATTTTTATGTATGCAAATAACATTTTCACACAATATTTTTTGGTTAAAATTACACATTCGCTCAAAATTTGAATTTTTGAAAATTAGATTGTGCGTTAAAAATTTTATTTTTTAAAACCAAAAAATAAAATTCTTTATTAAAAGAATAGTCTACTACGTATTAGACTGTATACTAATTTGATAAATTAATAGTAATTTGATATATTCTTAAAGCGAAATTTTACAAAATTAAAAAAATTTACATTTAAATTTTGCCAAAAAAAGTCAAAAATATTCTTTTTCGAAAATTCAAATGATTATAAAACCCGTTAATTTTTTCGTATATATCGCCCTTCTTATTAGCATCTTTTTCATAACGCTTTATTTGCACTTGTCGCTTAACAATTTGGCATCATATTTTGCAGAAAATCTTCCTCCACTGTCAATCATCCAATGAAGCAGCACGTGCATTGTACCGAACTATGGGCTTTGTTGAGGTAGAGCGTATACCTGGTTATTATAAGCATTGGAATATTGCCGATTCGGACGCTTTCCGTCTCGAACTTGTCATCAGAACACCGGCTCAAAAAGCCTCGCAAATCAAGGTGGATGAAGAAAAGCACTAATAAATACTGCCTATTTATAAACTTGATGTAAATTGCAATTTTTTGTATAATATGATCTCATCAATTATGTTTTTTTCTTGTCTCCGATCTGTGTTAATAAATATTATGTCCAGATTTTTAGGCTAAATTAATGTGTTTTAAAAAAACATCATGAATTCATAAACTTGTCATCAGAACACCGGCTCAAAAATCAAAATATGAAATTTGAATATAAAGCTGTAAACAATTTCAACATTCGATCACACTGCGAGAACACTGCATTCCTGAAGATGAAAAGCCTGCCGGAGCCATTTAATTGTCTAAAGGTTTTTGTATAAAATCAATAACAAATGGGCCTTGGGGAAGGAGAGAACAAAGCCTCCTTTTTGAACCTAATAAATACAAAAATACCCTAACATACTTATCTTTTAGTCCTATATGCTTATTAACTCTAATAACCTAGTAAGTACCTTAATAAATTTCTTCACAAATAAAGCTTTGTTCAAACTTCTGAAATAATTTTTTACTCCGATACCTCCCGTTTGTAAAATTACCTCCTTGCGTTTGTATCCAAAAAATTTGCTCCTTAAGATAGTTGCCTCCTGCTTGCACACTGAAGAACGTTTGCGAGCTGTACAAGACCGTTGCTGGGCGGTGTGTTGGCACCATACCGGCAAGCTACTTGCTTCATGCGGTGAAGATTGCACAGTGAAGGTGTGGCGATATACTGCTAATGATAAAGATGGCCAGTGTCTGCAACTGGTGTGTTCGCTGCGAGGGGACCAAACACGTTCAGGTGGGTTATTACTATTTACGAACATTCGGATCCACGGCATGGCAAAGGGGTTGGTGTGTGGGTGGGAGGATTCATTAAAATAGTTATATAGTATAAAAAATATATTTTTTGTATCGTCTTTGACATTTTTTCTAATTCGTTTCGGAACGAAAACGCGAAAAATAATAATGCAAGATTTATTCTTTATCTATCTCTTGAACATCTTGACAAAATCTTTCAATTGATACCAAATTGGTGTGTTGGAACAGAAAATTTCAAATTGTTTTATATATATTTTTAATTTTTATCAACGAAAGCTCTTGAAAAAAACTTATAACATTTATCCAGTTTGCGTTTCTTTTCCCAATTTTTGGTGCTGGGTTATTAGTTAGTAAAAAATGTCACAATAAGTGACAGTTAAAAAAGCGCCAAAATACGCTCATAGCGAACAAATATACGAGAAAATACCCGGTGCTCAATAAAAAAGGTTATGAATCTAAGATTAAGTAACCTTTTTGATTTTTTATTCTATAGTAGTTTAGACTTTATTTTGTAATATTTCATTCCCGAAACTCGAGGCTAGCTACGCCCCTGTACATGTACCTAAAAAATCAAACATTTTAGTCCGATCGGTGGCTTTTTCACCTTGTGGTCGCTTCATTGCATCTGCCAGCTTTGATGCCAGCGTAGTTGTGTATGAACATCCGCAGGAGGAAACTCTGATCGACTATGAGGAAGTCCATCGGTTGGAAGGGCACGAGAATGAAGTCAAAGGGGTGGCATTCTCGAGAAGCGGAGAACACTTGGCCACCTGCTCTCGCGACAAGTCCGTTTGGATATGGCAGGTTAGTTTTAAATGATAGTGATGACGATCATACATGGAACTATCCTGGGAACTGACCTGTGAAGGGGAACTGTCCTGGGTTCGCCAAAGGGGGAGAAAAAAAGGAAAGAAAAAAGAGGGAAAAGGAAGGGAAAAGGGGGTTTGCGGACGGGTGGAGGGTTCGTAACGGGGAGAGGGGGGTTCGCAGCGGGGATGGAGGGGAAAGAAGGAGGAAAGGAAGAAGAAGGAAGAAACGAACCAAAAACGAACGATAGATAACTAGCAAAAAGTGACCAGTTTTCTTAAGGAAATGTGAGTAAAATTTGCAAAAAAAACAATTATGCGGCGCCTATCGACACCGCCGAACCCCCCCCCCTTCCAATAAAAATATCCAACCAGCAAAAAGTCGAAAAATGGATAAATTGAACCAAAATCGTTTTTTAAATTTTATTTTGTCACTTTCGTTTACAAGGTCCGTATCTACGGGGAAGTTTAAGTCGCGCCGTAGGCGCTGCCGCCGCGCCGCGCGCTGGAGGTGGAGGGGTGGGTGAATCGCAAACGGAATTTTGTCCTACCCCATTGCCCATGTATGATAATGATCTGAACATAAATGTGATGTCATGAATTTTCCATTTATTTAAATCGTAAAACGTATATTGAACTTGTTAAAATTGAAAGCAGGATCACTGTCAGATTTCCTACATCAATCGAAGCAAAACGCATTTAAAAAATGCTCTCCAAAGGTTCGATTGACGAAGTAAATATCACAAAATGATCCTATTCGAAGAAAACCACAATATCCCCAGATAGATGATGATGGCGACTACGAGGCTGCTTCAATCTTACAACATCACACTGCGGACGTCAAATTTGTGATTTGGCACCCTCATGAGGAATTACTAGTCTCTGGAGGTTACGATGGCTCCATACGCTTTTACATTTTTGACGGCGATGATTGGACCACAGCACAATCAGTTTTACTTTTAATTCAATACCGTATTTCCTCTAATAGAACCCCTCTCCAATTGAACCCAATAGCCAATAGACCCCCCATAAGGGACGGAGTATGTTCTATATTTTTGAAAAATTTTTTGTTAGCAATGTATCATATTTTTAATCATATTAGTTATATGATTAAAATATATGATACACTTATTCAGTGAAGCAAAAACTGGGTGTTAATCAATACACAAAAACTCATTCAATTCATCCTACCAGCGGACATTACAAGATGACCGGCAAACAATTAAACTTGGGTCAAGCAAGAAAAGGACTTGCAAGCACTTTGGTATTTATATTTATTTATTTATTGTCTATTTATAGGCTAAAAAAAGGACGAAAAAAAGAATTAAAAAAGTTAAGGACGAAATTTTTAGAATTTCAATTAAAATTTCTATATTAAAGGTTGTACTCTCGAAAAAAATCATCAGTTTTCAGTGTATGAAAATTTTTGTAAAAATCGTCAAATCTCCAAAGAAAATCGCACATTTTTGATTAAAAATCCAATTTATCCTCTTTATTTCCGAAAAATTTCCCACTGAAAAATAGAACCCCCCTCCATTTGAACCCCCGCCCTCTGGGGTATTGAAAAATAGAACCCCGGGGGTTCTATTAGAGGAAATACGGTATGTATATATTGTTTTGATTGTCCCCTTATACAACTTATTAGGGAATAGATAGGCTTTTAACATAAATATATTTACGCGTTTTTGGCTATATTTCTAACTATTCCCCTTAATTAAGGCTCTAATCAGAGATGGATTATACATAGATTGATCCCATTTATGGATTCAGTTTTATTGATCTATTCAATAACATTCAGGGTGGCCATCTCCAAAACCCAAAAACCGCGACCATGCCTTAAAACCTGGCATTTTTTAATGCAAATTCATTAAGAAAATTGCTCATTTTATATATATATAGTAATATATCACAGTTTGAGAAAATTTGTAGGAGTCACAGCGAAAAAGTTTCAAGTATTTTGAGAACATAAAAAATAAAGTCTCTTGAAAACATTACTGTTTCGCGGCGCCGATAAGTGCCTCGGAGAAAAATTTACGATTTTTACCGAAATAAATAAAAAAAATTGATAAAAATTAAAAATTCTTAATATATACTGAAAATCCAAAAACCTGGCTTTTTCCTGGCAAAAATTCTTTCCTGACATTTTCCTGGCAAAAAAGCCAAAATCCTGGCAAATGCCAAGAAAACCTGGTAAAATCGCCACCCTGATAACATTTAGCATTTTTTGGTTCACTTACTTGTTAGATCCAGACTAGAAGAGCAAAAATTCAAAACCATCAAAAGCTAAAACATATTGAATGTACAATCTTCAAATTTTTCTTTAAAATGAAAAAGGATTTCTGAATTAACAATATGTTCACTTGTGTTACTTTCATCAGATACAAGAGGCCCATACGGAGACTGTCTGGTCGGCGGCATTTGAGCCCACTATAGGCACTCATTTGGTCACTGTGGGCGGAGATCGGACAATTCGAATTTGGAAGTGCACAACAAATGCGACAATGCCAACAAACAACAAGTGGAACTGTTGGCAAAAGTCGGCGGAACATCCCTTGGTGCTGGACACACGCTGGCCTCTGTATACGGTAGCATGGAGTGGACCTGTACAACCAATCGCCATGGACGGAATTTTAGGTTACATATATAATATATAACGTATATATTTACTGTATATATTAATATATCATAGTAATGACCAGAGAAGGAGTAGATGGGATTTATGTTTTTCCGGGTATGTTAAATGAAAAAGCATCTGCTAAAGATAAAAAAATTTAAACCAATATTTTTTCGAAATAGAGATAAAACCCGTTGGTTGCCTTCGACAAAATAATCTTAAAAAGGGATTTTTCGAAGCGAATGATTGTAAATATATTTTAAAATTTAAAACTAATAAACAGTGACAAAATGATGTGAAAAAAGTAAAGAAACCATGAGGAAACAATCGCTTCAAAAATATCTTAATGGATTATTATTATTTATATATATACGCATTATCTTTAGCATTTTTTTGCATTATCTTTAGCATTTTTAATTAGTAAAATAGATTCACAGATTTTGGCTATTTTAATATCGAAATTGTAAATATTATTGGTAAATAAATCAACAAAAAATGTATGCAAAATTTTTAATTAAGCGGTTGGCGGTGGTGATCGCTTTGTTCGGTTGTTTACCTATGACACTGAATTGGAGGTGCTTTCTGTGCTTGGCTCTGTGCGCATGGAAAGTGAGGTGAATTGTGTAAGTTGGCGACCGTGCCAACTTGTCGAGTCGAATCCGAGTCACCAGCAGCAACAACCCCAATGCCCAATTCGTCCGATATTGGCTGTAGCGCTTGATAGCGGCTTTGTGCACTTACTTGAACTGCAACAACAACAGCAACAACAGACATCGAATGATAGCGCGGAAATACTGGAAGCTTCGAAATAGTTCCAATTTTATGTATTTTGACTTTTTATCTACTGATCATGATCACCATTGTGTATAGCTTGAACTCTCGTTTTTTATCGCGAAAAACATTTGTTCTAATAGAATTTTTTAGTCGTGTGACGGAAATAAAATTTCCATTTTCTGATCACGACAACTCTGTTCTAAATATAATAATAATTCAAAAAATATTGCTTTTTTACTTGAGTATGTCAAGTCACACATATTAAGTAATTAAAATGTTTGTTTAATGGTTACAAATAAAGGGTGATACACAGTCATGTTATCTTTTTTTGTTGCGAATTTTTCAATTTTCATAATCCTACCGAGAGGAAACTGACAAAGTTGAGATGGGTTCTCCTTCACCAATGAGTGGTCCTTACGGGCGAGTTGTGCCGGTCACTCCGCCGCTAAAGGGCTCATTTCCTTTGGACTACGGACAAACGTGCCATTTGGAGATGCTAAACTACCTCTGCTGCTTAAAGGTTTTATTATTATTTTTGTTGAATTTGGGAAAAAAAATAAGTCTTCCTACATTGCAAAGCATGTATAAAAAAAATTCAAAATTTTTAAAAATTCATTTTCAAATTTGCAGGAAAAGAAGAGTCAAAATTCTGGGTGCAGACAGAAGGCATTCGAATATTTCAAGTGTAGGATGGACAATGGCCTGATGGACAGGGACGAATGGCCAAAGCTGGGCTTCAAAGAGTTTGAGGGACAGCAGCAAGTGGGAAAAGGGGATCAAAAAGAAAGAGTGATTGATTCGTGAATTTCAAAAAAAGGTCGACCAGATTTATTATTGGTATAAATTTATAATTATGAATAAAAAGTTAAAAAGGATTATTATAAGTTGAGGAAAAATCGTAAAATATTGATTTAAATTTTTTAGCGAAAAGAGCCTTTCTTAATATTTCTGAAATATTTTGGAAAACATTTAAATAATTACTTTTGATTTAAAAAAATGGATAAAAATATTAAATATAGCTGTAAGCATGGGGATGGGAGCCAGTCCTGTAGTTAGGGGGAGGGAGTGGGGAATCCCCCTCCCCAAAATGCCAAAATTTAAGAATTTTTAGGGAAAAACCATATTGGAAAACATCTAAACAGTCGGTAGCTTATCTCGCCCGAACCTTCATGGTTCGGCATCATTAGGCTATTTTAACAACCATAAATGATGTTTGATAGACCGAGCAATGAACCGTCCAATGCTTTGCTCCTTTTTCGTTGTTATTTCTAACAAAAAGAAATACAAAATGGCAATGGATGAATGAAAATGAATGTTTTTGTTCATTTTATTGCTTCGGCGGTTGCTCCTCAAATGATGGTAACTTCCTCCACAGAGCTCAACTCGCTGAGGTAGTAGCCCCAATATCTGCACTCAAATCAGTAAACCCATGTAAAATGTGGGGAAATTTACCCAAAATTGAAGATGAAATAGGCCGTCGGGAAGAAAATGGCACTGAAAAGAAAGGGACTTTAAAACAGTGAGTGAATCCATAGCATCACAATAAATTATTTCTTTTGAAACATTAATTAATAATTACATATAATAATAATATAGTGAATAATTATATTATAATTATTCACAAGTTATATAATTTGTATTTTATAACATTATTTCTATGAATCTATCATGAAGCCAGACGTCCGGGAGCCGGGAGTGTCTGGGAAAATAGAAGGATCGTAAACAAGATGTGGACAAGATCAGGAGTGAAACGAAATTTTGGTTTTCGTGTTTTTTTGGCCTCGGTTTTTTGACGCTTCGGCCCACGCGCCCACCCCTAGTCAAGATATTTCATTCATATGGATTTTTGTGATTTCTCGTGCTAACGGATTTTTTAAACAATTTTACATTTTAGAAAGTTCATTTTTTCTCTGCAAAAATTTTCCTATAATCAATGCATAATCTTATTGTTTTTAATCTGAAGTTCCCGCCTTATGTAAAAACCAAAATTGTTGTTTCTCCGCCTGTCCAACCAATGGCGGTTCCCCATTACTGTTAAAAGTTTCGAGTACGGTGCCCGATCCGATGCGAGACTACTGTTTCCCTTCCCTACCTGTACTTGTCCACCTGTTCCGGCGTCGTGCTTTTGATAGCTCGCCAAATGGCACGCAAATATTGGCGCATGCCCCGCGCGTCGCCGTGCCGTTGGCCCTCCCTCCGCTGGCGTTGTTCCCGCTGCACATTCTGTTGCGGTGCCATCCGCAGCAACGGGGGCGGCAGCGGAGGCGCTTGCTCATCATCGTCGTCCGCAACCGACGGAACGAAGCGACTGCCTTTTGGGGGAAAGGAATGGGGTTTTGGTAAGGAAAAATAACATTGTTTGGAAGAAAGCGGCGAGGGCATATAATTTTCAAATTGGAAATAAATTTCCAAATCTGTTGCCGTTCATACAATCGCCCCCCAGCCCCTTATTAGTGGGGGCTGGGCTAGTTGAGTTTGATCCCCACTCAGGCCACGCTATTGGAATCTTCATTTTCCCAAAAAACACTTTCCACCCAACGAATCCGCACAGTTTTGGTCTCAAAAAAATTCAGCAAAAAATTAGAAAAAAAAATAATTTGTTTTTGTTGCAAATCGGAACATTGGAAGCTGATATAACTATTTCAAATTTACCCGTTTTTCTTCATTTTTCCTGGCTTTGTCGTTGGCCGGAATTTTTTTCGATTTTTCTAATTTTTTTGTTTCCATCGTGTTTAGCGGCACTTCCCCCCATGGCACAGATCTTTCGAAATATTTGCGATTTTCAAGCTTTTCTGGAAAATTTCCAGAACACTTAATACCATCTAGTAGAGCAGATCGAGGCGCGTCGAATGGTATCACTCATATATGGATCAGACACAGGGGCGTAGCCAGGGCCGAATGGGAGGGAATCCCCCCCGAAATGTCAAAAATTAAAAATTTTGAATAGGTTCCCCCCTTTTGTTTCCAAAATTAGCGAAAATGCATTTTTTGGATTCCCCACCCCCGAAATTTTTTCCTGGCTACGCCCTTGATCAGACATCTGAATGTTATCTAAAAACAGTCAACAAGTCGTCTGGGACAGAACCGTGGGGAAGTAAACGTTCCAGTCCGCAATCATCAAACAAATTTTTGAATTTAAATTTTACCTAGATTTTTTTTAATTTTAATTTATAATTTTTTATTAATAAAAACAATAAAAAATAAAAATACACAATTTTTAATATAAAAATGAATTACAATTCAAAACTAAATTACCTTACCATCCCTCCATCCTAGCCCAATCTCGGTTGTTATGTTGAATTTTTGCCTAGCATATTTATCTCATCAGATCTCTATTCTTTACATAATATACACATTGCATGCGAAATTTTGAAAAATTTTATGCTTATCTGAATAAAAAAATCCTTATTTTACCCCGGGGTTCCGCACCACTGACCCGAAAAATATTTTTCCCCGACCCCTACCGCCGAAACAACCGGGGCCCCTATCCCCGTAAAACCCGTTTTCGGGTACGGGGCTCATTCCTAACTCAATCTCAACTACCTCCCCTCCCCCTTAAAATATCTTTTTTTCCTGGCTAGTGGATTTTTATTAATTTGATTTAAAAATGTCCTACTGGCACCTCCTAAGGGCGAGTGCAACGGCGGGGGGTGCTCAACGACGGAGGGATGCCGAAAGTCGGCCAAATGTGCGGGCAACGGAACGCAACGCGTCTCCGATTCGCCGAGCGCGGACTGAGGCGACACCGCCCTGTCGTGCGGAAAGGAGGGCCGAGAACGGCGCCGGAACTCGCCATCGGACGCATCCTGTGGAATAATAATTACATATTTTGATTTGTTAATCGATTAAATTTTCGGCTCCGACCCCCGGAAATTTTCGGCTCCGACCCCCGGAAATTTTCGGCTCCACTCCGGTTCGTGCACAGTACTGATGACAATGACAATACATTTGGAAGCAAGATTGGAATTTTTGGACAAAATGGGCAATTTTTTTCATAATTTTGGATTTTTTGGATGAAAAATTGGCAATTTCCTTCAAAATTTTAGAATTTTTCGACGAAAAATGGTCGATTTCCTTCAAAATTTTGTTGAAAATTTTCCAAAAAATTGCGTAAAAATTACGATTTTGCGCAAGCGCAACGGCAAAAAAAGCGCGCAATTGCGTCCAGCCCTGCCCGGGCCCTCCCTTTTTCCACAAGGGGCCCAGCCCCCTCCTTTTTGGGCGGGCCCCTTGTGGGGCCCCCCTTTTGTCAAGTTCTGGATACGGGTATGGATGGGTGGAAATTGTTTGTTTGGACAATTAATTTCCCAATAGCGTGGCCTATGCCATTTCGTCGGACAATTATTGGTACAAATTTTGGAGACCGAAACTTAAAAGAAACCCAAATTTAGAGAGGCATAAAAATTCACCTTAAATTAAATTTGAAAACACTGTTTTGGAAATAAAAAAGGTCCCTAAATAGTCAAAAGTTCCAATTCCAACCCAATCAATTCGAAACTGATCCTCGACTAACTCAAACAATACGGTAACAATAACACCTCGACTCCCGCTGTTGCAGTGTTGTTGTGCCCCTCTGCCCTGCTGTTTGTCCTGCTGTTCACCAAAGTGCACTGTCTGTCCACCCAAAACTGAAAAAATATAATCGAAATATTTAGAATTGTTGAGCTTATATTGGTTTTCAATTTTGTAACTGGCCATTTATTAAAGCTGAAAAACCCCAAAAATTGTCCAATTTTCTTAAAATTGGCAAAACAACAAAAGAAGTAAGGATAAGGAAGACCTGTTTGAGTCCGACCCTGGGACTGGGCATTTCCTTCCAGCAAATGGGTTCGTCTCCGCCACATGGACTTGCCCGCCGGGGTGCCTTTCTGACTGTCGTCGCTCCACCGCGCCGAGGACCGGCAGACCCCTCGTTGCGCGACATGAACCCGACGACGGCAAGTTCGAGCAGTGACAGGAAGATGAACATCATGCTGACCACCGAGTAAATAAATCTTCGCATACTTTGGCGTTTTTTGGTCAAAACAGGGTTGTCGGTTCAGAACCGACCGAAAAATGAAGGAATTTTGATCTATCTTTGGATGTCCTAGAAATCAATCCCATCCACAAATCCAACCTTCGGATTTGTATCTGTTGTGCCTTTTTAAAATCAGTCTCTGGGAAATGGATTGGATTTCACGGGAACTGACCCGGACAGCATCCAAACATCGATCGCCTTGATGTAGGAGACTCGGGGCAGATTTCTTTGAAGAAAGTTGATTGGTTATTGTATAATAATATGTTATTTTTGGTAGATTCAAAGTCAAACCGAATGATGTTGCCGAATTGGAAGGTCATTGCTGGAAGCAGCCGGGGGTTAAACTCAAAGAACCAAAAATGGAAAATGAAACCCAAAAGTGAGTTGACGCCGAGCATTGTCCGCGCCGGAATCGCTCTGAAGAAAAACCCAAGAATTAGGGCTTTTTCTGAGGTTTTACCTGGATCCGAGATAGAACGAGATCCAGGAGATGAAGATGGTCACGTAGCTGGAACACAACACATTCCTTTCAAAAGTGCCAAATGAAAGGTTGCTCACGTTGGTATGTATCCTAAAAGGGTTTTTATTTAACCTTTAAAGTACACAATTCCTTCAAACCCGGGTACATTTTATATATGATCTTCATAAGCGGAGTGATAGCGCGAATCCGGGCAAATATTTGTTTCATTTTCGGTAATTTTTAAATTGTGCTGATGAGAGTTGTAGTCCCAATTGAGTTTAAAAAAGCGCCAATATTTTCGAAATTCCAATTCCCGGGCATTTGAAATGTTTGAAAAACGCGACTCATCTTGCAGCGGACCCTTTTTAGTTAACAACATTTTCGTCAAACAGCGCAATTCGCCTTTCCATTGCCAGGAACAATAACCAATTGCCCCTTTGTTGAAGTGCAGTTTCCCGCCGGATGTGTCCCTCGCCAATGTGCCACTGCACCACCCCCTCCACTCTACCTATCACCCCTCCCCCCTACTCTACCTATTCCCCCCGGGAACGCCACGTTTCGGCGCACACGTTTTGGCGCCGGTAACTGTTCGGCGCGATTTTATTTCTATTTAACTTTTTTGTTATTAGGGTTAGGGTAGCGCCCAGCCATTACTGGCGCCAAACCGTGCGCGCCGAAACGTTACCAACCCATTGCCACCTACTCTCTACGCTCTACCTGTTCCCCTCCCTCCTCCCCTCCAGCAGCACTTACCCTGCAGAATGTACCATCCATAGCGTCGTTTGAACACAAATGCCACGGTCAGCTCGTCCCACCAGCCGGCCGGGTAAATCTGCCAAATGTATGGTCTCCATTTTAGGTAATCGTCCACTTTCTCGAGATTACTTTTCGCGCAAATATTAATTTATAAATTCTTTTTTTCTCCCCTTTTTATTTTATCACCTTTTTATTCGGGTCTGGGAGTAAATGTATGATTTGTGCTTTCGTCCCGCACTTTGCGAGACGGCATATCTGCTTTGTTCAAAACATACATGGCCCATCTCTTTACAACTTCCAGGGGTAATGGGATCATTACCACATCCTCTCCCTCCAATCTCGGTGTTGCCTGTGCGCAGAGGTTAAACCGGGCCGGATTTTTGCTGGCCCGGCTCGACCAAAATCGGGCCGGAAATTTCCGGCCTGGCCCGGGTCGGCCCGGTTCAACCCCTGTCTGTGCGTGGGGCCCATAGACACGCTGGTCGTTCACTGGATAACATGCGTGATCAGCTTCTCGAAGTTCTCCAACGCAGCCTTCTCCGTTGCCGGATCCAGCCCCCACCCCCACGCGTTGGCTTCCTGGGATTCATCGACGCATCCCATTCACCTGGATTCCCTGCACCGTCCTTTGCGCGTGCTGTTCCATCTCCAGTGGTGGACTTTACCAACTCTCCATCTGGGAGATTATTGAGAGTGCGTCGTGGAAAGTGTTTAGACTGAGCATCGAAGTCGGTCCACCACGACCACGGTGATGACTGGGGGTTCAGTTGCGACCGCACAGTAGCAATTCTTGAACTTCACCACTTCTTCGGGTAATATCCCGAACTGCTTTGTCTTCTTGTTCACTCGGCCTTCGCCGGAATTGTTCTTTGTTTTAGAATAGGTTGTCTCTGCTGTACAGAACTCAATAGTCCGCTTTTGCCTGAACTCACCTCCTCCTCGCTCACACATTTGCCCGCTTGAATAGTTGTCCGCAGCAGTCAGCTTGATTCGCTTCGCTGGTCCTCTTCCCCACGACCACGAGTGAAAAATAATGGGAAAAGACGGGGTATTTATACCCTCCCATTGGAGTGACACGCCCACTACAGCAAATTCCCTTCTTTCTTTTTGGGAAAAGTTTTGGCGCGGTGCCAGTTCGTCACTCGGCCACTTCGTCACTCAGCCAAAAGCGTTCACTTTGTCACTCAGCCAAAAGTGGCCACTTCGTCACCCGGCGAGTTCGTCACTGGCGAGTTCGTCACTAAGCCAAAAGTGGCCACTTCGTCACTCAGCCAAAAATGGCGAGTTCGTCAACGATTTCGTCACTTTTTAAAAAACTTGAAAAATTCTTTTTTTTAAATTCAGGGTGGGAGTTTTCGAGGGTGCTGATCACGAATCCGGTCTCCGTTTCGAGAAATTTTCAATTGATAGGGTAAATCTTGCAAATTTTGAAAAAAGACGAATTTTTCCTAATTCCTATCCCTCTCCCTCATTTATTAATTTACATAATTACACGTCCGCTTGCATTTATAACCCTACAACAATTCATACATATAATTGACTAAATGTTTAGGTCGAATCGAAAATTAATAATGATTAGAAGCCGCCTTGAAACTTTGGCTCGAGGGCAGAAGCGAGCGCGAATTGAAGAGCACTCATCATCTGATAAGAGCACATTGCAGGAACAGCAAGAAGAAAATGAACAGCAAGTGTTGAACATTCGACTGCCTATCAGAATTTCTCGCAGCGGTTAAAATGGATGTGGACAATCAGGTGGACATCGCTCGAGCAGCAACTTTCCATCAGCAACGGAAGCGCAAACGCCGCTACATCATTCAGGAACAGCGCATCATGGAGACACTGGCTCAGGCACAGTACGACTTGGACGGGGATCTGCTCGACCTCCTTACCCTTCTTGGCTTGCAAATACAGGGGTATGTGAATGGACTCCGGGACAATGGTAATGACGATACGGATGGCGGAGGGAGCCCTGATGAATCGATTTAATAAAGTATTACAATGCAAACATTGATCAACTTTTATGAAATTATTTTACTCTAATTTACCAGAAAATTACACGCCGATGATCATTTCTCCACCGGTTTTACACATTAATAGTCCTTACTTTATTATTG